>JAQPZY010000942.1:600000-793727 GCA_029931535.1 Margaritifera margaritifera
AAAAGTTGGCAATGGGATTATCATTAGACAAGGCTTTCTGATAAAAATCAGGCTAAATTTTGTAAAAGTTATAGATGAGCTTATCACCAAGTATGGGCTTAACATCACAGAAAAACAGCAGTAGTTAGCATTGGTTAATAGGCTTATGTAGATAGAACAGCACTTCAGCAATGCTTGCATTATAATAATATTTCTAGCTTTTATGATTTATTGTGAAAAATATAGTGTTTTTCCACTCCAAACAAGTAGTTGGAATAACATACTAATATTACTAAGGAACTAAAAAAAACAGTTCTAGTGGAGACCTCCATGTAAAGGACAAATGCTCATAAAGAACAACACTACAATGAAACCCTTTACTTAGGTTTACTTATACAAAATGTTGTGATCCCTTAGGTGTCCTTTATGGACAAGTTTCACTATACATGATAATCCATATAATCATTTACCATATCCTGACTTAACAAAATACTCTACAACTCTTGCAGTTATAGTTCAACCTGTGTAAGATGTCACCTACATATAAAGGCCACCTTCTCAGAATGGTCACATTGGCTTAATCCCCATCATATTTTCCACATAAATATCTTGCATATAATGGTCACCTGCTAAATGTGGTCAGTAGTCACCATAAATGGTTCCAAAACAAACAGTTTCACTAGTCTCTTCATCTTGCTGTATCAAATTAAACCTTATTATTATCTTTAAATGTAGTAGCTAGAATTTAAAAAAGTCTCAAAGAAACACCCTAAATTTGGAAAATAAAACTGCCTACTAATAGAACACATCGTCACATGTATTAAAATATCTTACATAAACAAATGAATGATGTTAACTTAAAATCATTATTTAGAGCAAGGGATTCATTTATACCATTTTTATAGCACTATTAATAATTTTGAGATACAGGTGGGAAAATACAAAGGTGCAGAAAATTTAGTAATGTGCACATTTACCTTTCTCATCAGCAACATTGCTGTATTTATTCAAGAATTTCTCCCTCTTCCAGACAGGGAATTTTTCAGAATGGACAAAACTCAGAAGGGAATAAAGTTCATCTAAATTGTTCTGGATTGGGGTACCAGTCAGCAGGACTGGTTCTCTGAACTTCCACTGGAAATTTAAAAAGAAAAGACATGCTATCAGGGAGCCAACCAGTCTGCCTTTATACAATATCTGCATTAAATGTATTGCACTGTTCTAGCAGAGGACATACAGAACACAATTGGGACACTAACACTAATGCCAAAACAAACATAAGGTGGGTTAAGAAATTAACCAAAGAATATAATGAACCAGTCGACCCATGGAGTCTTAATGTAGAAAACAGTTACCTTTTTCATCATATATCTGTGCAGTAATCCTAGACATGCATCCCTTCATTAAGTTCATGACTCTACTATGTGTAGTGTCTGAGAAATTAACATAAATGCAAAAATGAAAGAAAGTCAGTGAAGCATGAAATTTAAGTCATGCGAACATCCTTTACAATTCTTATATGTAATTGATAGAGGTAAATGCCTTTACCAAGTTTCATGACTCTACAATAAACAATGCATGAGAAACTCTAAGACAGCTAAACAGCTAACTTAGTCTTAGCTTTTGAAAGAAAACTTTCCCCAGATCATTATCCGACTGGTTTGTCAGAAAAAATTTCTTTATATTACTTAAAGGAATCAACTGCTCTTTGAGGCCAGCCCAAGGTCAAAAAGTGGAGTGAGCATGTCATATAATAAACTTATTTGCTTCATGATGATTCATCCAATATATGAACAAAATCTATCAAGGGGTTTAGGAAATATAAGAAAATGAAAAAAACATTCACCAAAACCTTAAATTTTTTCTATAACTGTGACCTTGACCCAAAGGTCAATGGGGCAAGTATGCATGTCACCAAATGAATTATCTCAGTTTCATAATGATTCATCACAAGTATTATAAAAATTCATCATGCTTTTTATGAAATATAAGTAAATGAAATAGGTTTAACCAAAACCTTAATGCAAATTTTGTTTGACTGTTACTTTGATCCCAAGGTCACTGGGGCAAGCAAGAGTATGACTGTATGAATTGTCCTAGTTTCTTAATGATTAATGCCAAGTACAATGAGAATCTATCAAGGTGTTTAGGAAATATTAGCAAATGAAAACACTTCTAACCAAAAAGTTAACGCAAATTTTCTATGACTGAGACCTTGACCCTAAGGTAAAAAGAGGCAAACGTACATGGCATATAATGAATTGTCTTAGCTTCATAATAATTCATCCCAAATATGATGAACATCTATGGAGGGGTTTAGGAAAGGTATGTAAATGAAAAACATGAACTAAACCTCAACAGACTCTTGATGCCACTGCCACTGCTGCCACATGACAATAACAAGAAGGTAAATATGATTAAAAAACACTCTGTCATCAAAATGAATGAGATACAAGAAGTATCAAAACTTGCCCCAAAACCTGAACCAAGTGGGATGCCAATTCCAGAGCCAACACCAATATTGGGTTGACTCAGAAACTAACTGAAAAGAATCAATAAAGAAGTTAGTAAATCAGGAATTAATGTAGGACATGACAACCTATTTTGATAAAACTGTACTAATCCTTCATTGAGTTCATTACCCCACCATGTAGAGTGTATAGTGAGATATTAACATAAACTACAAAATAATACAAGCCAATGGAGCATGAAATGTAGGTCACACTCACCAAGTTTCGGAATTATCATTGGAAACTGATAGAGGTAAATGCCTTTACTAAGTTTCATGACTCATCTGTGTGCAATGCCTGAGAAACACAGAAAAATGCCTTACTTAGTCTTCACTCTGGAAACAAAACTTGACCCCAAATTAATTAAGTGATCTGTCAAAACAAAATGTGTTCATATCAATCAACCTTTTTGAAATTAGTTCAAAGGTATCTCAAGAAGCATGTAAATAAGATAAACAAGAGGTCCGGTTGGGGCTGAGATCACGCGCATGTTGACATCTGTGTAGTAGCCAAAGGTAAGAGCAGTTGGCCAAGAAATCTGGGTCAGTATGAAGCTTTCTGTAGAAATTTCTTCCAATGCTGTTCATTGCATATGTTATGAAAACAATTATTTCAATGTTGCTCTAGTTTTCATATCTTCATTCATATCTGATGGCATATTAACAACATTTGTCCAATACTGAATGGTCTATGCCAGGATCAGTGCTGTCAAACTTGGTCAATTTCTGTTGAGTGTATTTTTTAGATAAAGTTGTGTAAATGCTTCTCTATTTTTAGTAACAGTTGCCATATCTGATGGCAGATCAGCATCATTCGTATAAATTTGAAAGGCCTTCAAGCTAAGACTCTTTCTGTCAAATTGGGTCACATTCTGTTAAGTGTTTTTTAAAAGGCATTATCAGATGCTTTCTATTTTTACCAGCAGCAGGGATATTTGATAGCAGATTGGCTTCATATGTAGAAACATGAAAACCATTCATGTCATTAGCAATGGCATCTGTTGTAAAAGTTTGAAAGCCCTTAATGCCAGAATGCTTTCTGTCAAATTGGTTAAATTCAGCAAAACAGTTTCTAAGAAGAAATCTTTTAAAGTTTTTGCTGCTTTTATCAAATTTGGTAAAATTTTGCTGAGCATTTTCTAAAGAGGAAGTCTTTCAAACAATTTTATATCTATAGTAATGTCAGCCATATTTTATGGTGGATCGGCATCATTTGTACAAATCTGAAAGACCTGCATGCCTGGATGCTGTAAAAATTTGGTCTAATTCTGTTCAGCAGTTTCGAGAAGTCATTAAAGTTTTTTTAGTATTAAATTTGAAAGCCCTCTATGCCAGGATGCTTTCTGTCAAATCTGGACAAATTCTGTCAAGCAGTGTTCAAGAATTTGTTAAAAGGTTTTTCTATTATTAGTAACAGTGGTAATATTTTATTGTAGATCAGTATCATTTGTAAATATTTGAAAGCCCTCTATGCCATGATGCTTTCTGTTAAATTTGGTCAAATTATATTCATCAGTTTTTGAGAAGAAGCAGTGTTATCTTTTTTTTTCTTTTCGGTAATGACTGCCCTATTTGATGGTAGATTGGCATCATTTGTATAAAATTAAAAGCCCTCCATGCCAGGATGCCTTCTGTCAAGTTAGTTTAAATTCTGTTGAGTGGTTTTTAGAATAAGTCATTTACAGATGTTTCTACTTCATCATTTGCACAAGTTTTGAAGTCCTTTATACCAGAGTGCTTTTTGTTAAATTTGGTTTATTTCTACTCAGCAGATTTTGAGAAGTTGTTCAAAGGTTTCCTATTTTTAGTAATGGTAGACTGGCATCATTTAAATAAAATTGAAACCCCTTCATCCTGAATGCTTTCTGTCAAATTACGTTAAGCCATTTTTGAGAAGTCGTTTACAGGTTTTTCTGTTTTTAGCAACAGTGGCCATATCAGCATCATTTGTACAAATTTGAAAGGCATTTAAGATTGGATGATTTTCGTCAAATTGGCTCCAATTTTGCTTAGTGTTATTTTAAATGAAGTTCTTAAAGGTTTTTCAATTGATGCCAGAATGCTCTGTCAAATTATGTGTAAATTGGTCAAGCAGTTTTTGAGAAGAAGTTGTAAATAACGATTGTGAATGGATGATTGATGACAAATGATAGATGAATGACTATATTATAAGCTCACTTGACCTTACCAACAGTTAGCTAAAAAAAATATTCTATCATCAAAACAAGAAATGCATTGTTTGGTAGTGTGTGGGTTTTTTTCTTCCACGAGTCAAATAAGATCAAGTATAGACAATGCAATGAAAAGGTATAGGTAATGCCAAAAACAAAGTGATCATAAATGTTAGAGAAGTTGAAACACATCTGATTCAGCTTTGGAGCATTTGGGAAAGACTCTGAACCAGAAGGCTTTGGTGTTGTATTCAAACTCTTGCCTCAAGTTCCAGCAAACATTTTCACTGCATAAACTATATGTGACCCCTCTCAAATAAATCTGTACAATAATTACCATGCTTAAGGTCTGGAATAGTTGGGAATCCTGGTTTTTAAGTCTGTGAGCTTCATCTACTGCCAAAACATGCCAGGGAATTTTGCCTAGGAACAAGTAATCTTTGAGACAAATCTACAAAAGAGAAAAAAATACAAATTATAAGTAATTCTTAGCAGCAAAAATACTGCTTCCAACTGAAATAAATGTAACTATCAATATAGGGATCATACATTTTTTATGGTATCAATGTTCGCCAAATAGGAAGGCACTGAAGCCCAAACCCAAAAGACAAGAGTTTCAACACCCCCTCAGGATTCGGCAAATGTTGATACCAGAAACAACATGTATGCTAGCTATTATTACATATAAAAATAATTCAGTTATCCTAGCGATGGCACTGATCTGGTCCATTGGCTTTACTTAATCCTTTTTCACTTAATCCTTTTTCAGGGTGGCATGTGCTCCTGATTAAGTGATGCAAAAAGGTCAAGGTACATTTGTGTCTTGCAAGAAAGCAAGGCTTGAAGATCTATTTAGAAATAACCACATTAGTGAATTGTTTAGTATAATATCTGTCATTTCTGAGACATAAAGCAACTACCAGATGTTTGACAAGTAAATACATGAAATTACACAGATTATGATCCATATTTTGATTTATTTGATATGCAAATAAGATTACACACCAGCTACTGTTGAGCAGATGAGTAGAAAATCCCCTTCGTGTGCATCATTATTTCTTTTGCTTTGAGTGAATAAGATGCATTAGGGCAAGACAGCATGTCTTATTTCTCTACTCAGAAATTTGTTCTCTTCTGTGTGACTGGAGAATGTAACAGGATTGCATGTTTTCAGCCAACACAAACACAATGAGGAATGCAGATTCATTTGTTTTGGGTGCAGCATGGAAAAAGTATAAGTATAACAACACACTAGGGCATAAATGTTGCATGAAATCTAATTTTAATACATTGATACAGCCAGATGCATACACCTCATCCAACAATTCTGCAAACACATTTTTATGTGAGCGTGTAGATTATTCATTTTTTTATCATGTTTGTACATTAGTTTATAGAAACATGCAGTTGGCTTTAACATATCCATTTTATATCAATTCATGATGGATGCATGGAATCCACATTACAAGCCATTATATTAAAACCACTCAAAAGTTTCATTTCGGAGTTTAAAAAAATTATTTTTCTCATACTTGCCTGCATGAATGATTTTTTAAAAGCATAGTACACAAACAGAATAAAAGATTTACAAAAATATTATATGTATGTCACTCCTTTCCAGATGTCAGTTTCACTGAACATCTAAAATTTTCTTCCACCTAATGAACTTTTTAACTCTCTTTCTTATTGCTTGGTAGGCAACAATGATTTATTGACTGGAGATTTAGCTGTCATCAAGGATTAATTGATATGTAGAATTTTTCTGAAAAGAGTATTATTATACTTCTGAGGAGAACCTGAAAATTTCTCCAAACTTGAGGAAACCCTCAAATCTTTTCTGAACAATGAAAGAGTTCCCAGGTGTATCTTTCTGAAACTTTAGAGTTATTTTTCACCCTTTCCACTATAATCTCTGCCTTTGGAAAGAAATAATTACATTGTCTGAAGTATAACAAACAAGATAATTTAAAACCTCAGTTTAAGGAGAAATTTATTGAAACAAGAGCCAGGTGCTTAATTTATGACAGAAATACTTACTTGATACAAAAACAAACTTATTTGCTTTTGAACGAATTTTTGAGACTTTATTTGATTTTAATCCAAAGAGTCAGATATTAATTAAAACAATGACAACATTGTTCTTACTATCAAGTCATACACTGTACCTCAAATAGTTGGTACTTAAACATTATTTACTATTCATAAGAAACAGATTTAATTGTTTTTATGCTGTTTGCAGTAGTAAAAGTTGCACAAAGAGTAATAATGTCAGAGTAACAAATATTGATTTGCTGTAATATTTTCCTTACATATAAAATATATGAATTTATTTGGCATAGACTTGTGTTGTTTAGCAAAATGATTGGCGGGAAGGGGGGGGGGGGGGGGACATCCTTGTCAGCCCAAATTTTAATTAATCCTCAAATTCACAATTTTTTATTTTAAAATCTGTACTAAGGCTTATATATATTCATTACAATTTCAAGGCATTCATAAAAATTATATTTCATGCAAAATATCAATGATGTTAAAAAAATGTTCAATGTGGTTTTAAACTTTAGAATTCAGGGCTTATGCCCATATAAGGTATCTTGCCTGTCAGTGGCATTATGATGACAACAACTTTCCACTTAAGCAGGCAAGACTGAAAAACTTAGTATATCAGAGTACAAACTATAGGCATATACAGGGAACCCCACTATAATGCACTTCATTATAAAACTAATTAGACATAACACAGTCACATCATAGCTACTGGGTTTTTTTGTCTTAGATGTCCCTTATTCCGTGACACTACTCAAAACATCTGCCAAGTTGACAAACAGATCAAAAAAATTCAGTAAGTTTCACAAACCTATAGATTAAAGATTATATTAAATGTTCTTACACAGCAATGATTAATTTTCATCAAACATGGGGTTATCTTAAATCCAATTGTTATATCAATTGTCAGGTAGTAAAATTATTACTATACATTTGACTGACATTTTGTTTATTCCACACTCCCATCCTGACAATCATCACACATTCATCAAATTCTTGAACATTCTCACTATACCATGGTTCATTACATAGTGTGGTTAACAGTTATGAATCCCAACTACTGTATTATTCAGAGCCTAAAGTTATGGTGATTCGAGATCAAGGTCCAATCAATTTAGGTTGTAGACCTGTCATTTATTACCAGCACTAGCCTGTGGGACCTTTAATATTTCTTAATTGTTCGTATAAATTAAATAAAATCTGCTGCTTAATCCTTAAAACATCTGAAAAGAGTCATTACAAGTGAACCGATGCAAGCAGAAGTTGAGTGTTCGATAGTGAGAGACTGGTGTTATAATTTACAGGAAATCGGCAAATTTAGCAACCAATATGCAGAACGCCAGTCAAAGCTTGATTCATGTCAAACATTTTTCTTTCCTCATCCTCAGCTAAAACCAATCGTCTACTTACCAAATGTTCTAGATATGTTTGTTTATAGATGTATCTATGGGCCAAAATCAAGCATAGGAAATTCATCTGCAACAACTAGTGCAGTACCTGTTGCACTACAGTATAGCAAACATTCCAGGTCCAAAAAGATTACAATAAAAATAAACTGAGGACTTTGTATCTGTTTCTATCTATAAACAGAGGTGAGATGTGTGCTAACCACCTTTCCTATTTGATCACTGGATATTATAAATGTTAGGAAAAATCCAACGTAAAACATTTCGCTGCAAAGGTTCTGATTTTCATTATAAAATATGAAATTATAATATATGAAAACAAAAACTGGATGCTAAGCAGATTTCTGAAAATTGTGAATCATGGTAAGTATAAATATATAATTTTCTGATATTTATGGCAATTGAATAAATGAATAAATAAAAAATAATTTAAAAATACTAAATAATTTATGATTCAATAAGCAATAAAGTATATCCATTTCTGAATTTTTTTTTCCGCATTATTTTGTTAATTTTTCCTGTATTTTGTTTATGTTCTGTGAACTGTAGTAAATATTCTCATGTCAGACTTAGTTGCAGGACCAATACCTGGCTTATATAGACCTGGACAGTGTAGGATCATACTGGTCCAGGACCAATGAGATAGAAACAAAATTTTTAGCCCTGTTATTGAAGTATTCACCTGTAGTAATATTATATTAAAGCTATAATTGGCTACAGCAATTGATGTAGAAGATATATGACTCTCAAAAACTTTAACACCGAATCTTAATGTTGACACCATTGATGCTGCTGTTGCAGGCAAGACAGGAAAACCTAACATGTCAGGGTACAATCTTTCATCATATACACTGAAACCCCTCAAGATTGGAATGTCAGTAAACCATAATCCCCTTTAAACTGGAATAGTTTCTCAGTCCCTATTTTCCCTTCTTTCATTAAAATTAACTCAGCAAACCAAAAACCTCTCAAAACCAAAATTTAATTTAGTCCCAAGGGCTTCCAGTCTTGACAGGTTTTACTGTAGTAATATTACACAAAAGTTTTAGTTGAATACAGCGACTGATGTGGAAAATATACAATCTTCAAAAACTTAAACACAGAATGTTGATCATGACGTTGTTGATACCATAAAAGTTATACCTATATCTTACCATTCACAGGCAAGACAAACAGGTTCATAATTATGGGCTTGATACACTGAGATAAGTTCAGACCTCACCATTCAGAGGCAAGACAAAACAGGTTCATAATTAAGGGCCTGATACACTGGGATAAGTTCAGACCTCACCATTCACTGGCAAGACAAACAGGTTCATAATTATGGGCTTGATACATTGGGATAAGTTCAGACCTCACCATTCACAGGCAAGACAAACAGGTTCATAATTATGGGCTTGACACATTGGGATAGGTTCAGACAACACCATTCACAGACAATACAAACAGGTTCATAATTATGGACTTGATACATTGGGAAAAGTTCAGACCTTACCATTCACTGGCAAGACAAACAGTTTTATAATTATGGGCTTGATACATTGGGAAAAGTTCAGACCTCATATGTTGTAAGAAGAACTTCAAATGGTTTGATTCCTTTAGATCTGTCTGCCTTGACCCCAATAGCAATTTCTGTCCTTTTGTCTTTGTCTCCAATGTAGCACTTAACCTTCAGGCCAGGAGAAAATCTGAAATGAGAAATTAAAGATAGGGTTTTAAAACCAGTCAATAAGGCCTGTACAGTTTTGAGGTCAGGCCTGGCTATCAAAGCAAATAAGCATGCAACTAACCAATCCAGAGTTCTCCACAAGCCAATATGCATGGTGGTGCACTATGCTTTGATCTCAGTAGCCCAGTTGCTGTTATGCTTTCATGGAAATTGCTGGCATAAGTGCCAATCAGACTGATATCACATTACAAATATGCAAAAACAGAAACACATGTAGAAAAGTGCACACTTAAGGATGATCGATTGTGAAATACTAGAGTATTTAACTTTCTAACAAACTGATTTTTTTACAGAATTAAAGATTCAAGCAATCCAAAATCACTTTAAAATGTATAGACTGGTGTGCAATCCAAAATCACTTTAAAATGTATAGACTGGTGTGCATTTTCTTGTGCTACTCTTAGCTGAAAATCTACTTTCAAGTAAGGGTCATTACATGGAATAGTATGAGAAAAATTACCCTCAGGCTGTTACTAATTGTTCATAAAATAATAACTGAATTAGTATTTTAAAAGTGAATACATTTTCATAAGTTGAAGATCATAAACTCCTATAATTAAATACACAAAGAAAAGAGTATGCTAGTGAGTTAATTATTTCTGAAATTCAGTATGACACAATTATTGATCACACCGATTTTCTGCAACAAAAACACATGGTCAATTTACAGCAGGTCATAAATCACTAAAAATGTCCAAAGGTCTCATACACTTTTCATTGACTTTCTCAATTTTTATAACATGACTGTTATTACAATTATTAAAACTGTAAAAGAATCTATCTTTTTCATTATTTAACAAGAGACAAAAGTTGCAGCTACACCATTTTACATCCAATCTCTCTTAGAGTTCATAATGTTACAACACAACTAGTTTAAAAGTGATGTCATATTAATTACATTTTAATGCAATGATCATGTCATTTCAAGCTGTGATTTTACAAAAGTGGACTACCTTAATGCATCACTAAAAATTGCAGGGATACCTTATTTCTCTATATAAATATAGAATAAAAGTAATTCCCTGATGCATTTATTTAGAGTATGATCAGTCAAATAACAACAGAATGTACCAAGAATTCATATGATGAAAGACCTAACTAAGCTATAATTATATTACAGTGAAACCATTCTATATTGAACGCCTCCATATAAAGAATGCCTTCTTATAATGGAAACATTTACAAAACCTCTTAAGTTTACCTACATGTTTTACTCTATATCAAGGACACCTGTCTATAAAGGACACAATTTTTAGGCCCCTTCAGTGTTCTTTATAGACTAGTTTAACTGTACATTGCACCTTTTGAACTCCTGTTCCCAGTTCTTCAAGACTGAGAGAGGACACACAACTAGACTGGGCTTGCTTGATTTTTCATGGTGGTGGAGGTACACAATTAAAGCAATGGTCTGAAATATAAAATGAACAATCTAAAACTTTTCTGTACATATCAATATTTTAAATTAATGACATTTTTGCATCATAATAATTAGTCATTATTAAAGAATATTTTCTGTCCATGTTAGACTTGCACCCAACTGTAAACATCAAAGACCTATATTTATATAATGTGCTGGCAGATCAGGGTCCATGTGGTTTATTTGAAATTATAGTGATTTTAAATAAACTACCTTAAGTTTTAGTTATCACTCATTCACAAATTCAATTACTTGCATATTTTATGATAAAAAATAGAGGGTTGTTCTAAATACAGTGAAATTTCTTTAAACCAGGCAATGTTGAAACCAACAATTTTGGTTATGTCAGAGATGACCAGTGACATATATCTCTTCCAAAATAATCTCCTTTATAAAAAAAAAACTTCCTTAAAAATCTCCAAATGTTTATAGTACTGCAGTTTTTGTAGTTTTATATAGTACATGTATGACTGATAGGTAAATTGTAAGCAACAATACAAGCCCCTGTGGTATGTATCACAATGACTTGTACCTTTTACCTTTTGACCTCCAAATCAAAATGTTTTTTTTTTGTCCCAAGTTCAAACCAACAGTGAATTCGAATGAAGATGCATGGTCAGGAATTAAAGTTAATGTGTGCAAGCCAAATTTGACCCCCAAAGCAATAGGTTGTTTTCCATACCCAATGTGCAAGCCATCTAAAAAGTTTGGTGATGGTAAATGTACATGGTTAAGAAATAAAGTCAGTGTGTGGCAACCAAAAATGAATGCATAGAAAGATGACGAACATAATATCAGGGCTCAAACTAGGGTCAGATATATGGGAGAAGTGAGTTCTCCCTCCAGATAAAAATGTGTGAAGTGACAGGTTTTTGGGAGAAGTTAGCTAAATTTTGTTTTCATTTTCATCTCTCTCTCTCTCTCTCTCTCTCTCTCTCTCTCTCTCTCTCTCTCTCTCTCTCTCTATATATATATATATATATATATATATATATATATATATATATATATATATATATATATAAAGAGATAGACAAGAGATAGAGATAGAGAGACAGAGAAAAAAAGAGATAGATTCTCATTCATGATGTAGCCACATTTTGAAATAAAAAAAAGTAATGACATCGCTGCACTCTTTTTTCTCCATGTACTGAATGAAAAGAATTACAAGTCTATTGCAAAGAATGACAATCTTTTGGGGAAAAAATATTCATGATACTAATAAAAAAGATTCATGTAATTATAGCAATATAAAACTTGGGAATAAATAAACACAGCTTATCAATGGGACCAATTACAGGCAACATATATGAGGGTCTCTGTGTGTCACAAGGGCCCTAGCTTTGAGTGTGCTGTATGCCGAGGTACTAGGGGGTGTTCATTCATGCATCAGTACTCCAAGTATAGATGTGTCTATATTGATATTAAGTGCTTCAGGGACTTTGGATCAATGAGAAACATGCCGGTAGAAAGTAGAGGGCACAGCTGTGTAGCCATTTTTCATTGGGGGTCATATCCAAATTAGAAAGCGAAATGGAAATCACACATATGCATAAAAATGAGACTTTCTGGGCAAAAACAATTCTACACACTTTTGTAACTGCTAGTTTGACCCCTATAACATGATATGCTTTGCCTAACAGTGGGTATATAAAAACCAAGTGTGGTCCAAACATCTAAAAAAATGTAGGGTAATTAATATTATACTAATACAGTAGAACCTGTCTTGAGAGACCACACCTTCTGCCAAAAACATCATGGTCTCTCAAGACAGGTGGTCTCATGACAAGTCATGACACTATATAATCAGTTAACCCATGCATGAAGAATCTGGTCTTTCAAGACAGGTGGTCTGTCATAGCAATGGTCTGTACAACAGTAACTTGACAGTAAATATAATGGGAATGTGGGAGTAATATGATGTGACCTCAAGGGTGATATAAAGACTTCTGTCTAAGGAGATGGAATTTGTTTTTAGGAAAATTAACATCACAGGTTTGAATTTCAACCAATGGCAGATGGAATTAGAAAACTGAAGTAAAATAATGTTGACTGTCAGTTATGTAGGTATTCATCATATTTTCTCAAATGCTTAGAAGATATGCATACCTGACAGGTTTTCCCTAGTCCCATCTCATCTCCCAGGATACAACCATGCTCTTGATAATAACAGTTGATCAGCCAGTTAGTACCATCCAACTGATATGACCGCAAGCTTAAATCTTAAGGAAAAACACATAATGTACTTTGAAGTTATTGACAACATGTCACTCGACAATATGGGTTTCATTTTGCTTTTTTTTTAAAAAAGTGCTGTTGAAGAACTTGCATACATGGGGGGAAAAAGAGGAAGAAAGAAAAGATAAGATGATCTTACATTCTTACATTCAAAAGAGACTTTAAGTTTAAAGTGAGTGCAACTCAAAGTGGTTTTTTTTTGCAGAAAGTGAGCTCTTGTGGTAGCGTGTAGAATCTCCATAGGACCATCTGAAATACATATATTTTCTGTGTTCAACTGCCAGTTTTCATGATCTGATATATCTGCAGAGAAGTATGTTAGCTGTATTACGGAACAATAAAATTAAACCTGGCCAAAGATTATTAATTTTTCTCACAACAGGGCTGAGCAAAAAAAAATTTCATCCACGTGTCCAGGACAAGTGGCTTCAGAAAATTCACTTGTCCCACCTTACTTTTCACTTGTCCCAAAATGGTAATCACTTGCCAAGATTTGAAGAGATGTATGCACTTAATCCATAGAAAGAACAAACAAAATAATATACAACATAATTATTTCTTAAAAGAATTTAATTTTTCAAAAACATTTGTTGATATACATTTGGCTACTTCAGGTATATATGTTTTAGCTGCTGGATTTGAAAAAATGTCCATGTACATGTCTGCCACCTGCACCAGCACTAAGACAGCAGTTGATAGCTGTGTCTGGGTTAAGGTCCTCAAACTCTGGTCCATTTGCTGAAATGTTCATTAGAATTTGTAAACTCTCTTTGTTTAATGAATTCTCACACTCAGTAGCAGTCTTACGTTTTATCTCTCCACTTTCACAAAAATTTTCCTTCTTCAAATCATCCTTATTACTTTTCTTGCGAAAAATTTAGCAAACACATTTTATCCACATAGTAAATATCAGCTTGCTTGACAACTACTTCTAAAAGTGATCATAACATACATTTTCTCTTTAAATATGAACAGAGACTGCTTATTAATTAGTGTCATTGTTTTGCTTAAAACGCAATATTGCACGTGGAAGTTAATCCTCTGTATAATCAATTAAAAATTAAAGAATCATTACTCTCATGCAATCAGTTCATTATGGAAACCAACACTGATGTCGGTAAAGTACCTTTCATTAATTTAATTATGCTGACTCACTGGATTAAAATCAGAGTGAGACGCTCGTGAGGATCTGGTTTAAGTAAACACAATGCAACAAAGGTGCTTAGAACACTGCTAATTAATCATACCAGGTTTATTTTGTTTGCTGATAATTTGGTCACTAACCCCAATATGCAGTCAAGCGGCAAAAGAATGTGTGCATATGCAACAGTTATCAATGACCACTTTAGGTGTTATACAGGATGTAATTGTATACATGGAGAGGGGTAGAATCAAGTATTCAGTACGCCCAGAGGACATGAATGGCCAAATAAAGGTAGATATAGTGATTAAAGCACGTAAATAAGGACTTGTCCGACTTTTTTAAAATACAAAAAAGCACTTGTCCTAGACTAGTGACTTGGAAAATTTTACTTGCCTGACTTAAAAAATTAATAGTCCGGGATGTCGGGCTATGGGATTTGCTCAACCCTGCACAAAAACCAACAAATTCTAAAATTTCAAAACATGTTTTCTAATTTCATCAAACAATTGTCTTCAACATTCTGCCTCAATATATATATATATATATTTATATATATATATATATATATATATATATATATATATATATATATATATATATATATATATGTATATATATAAAACCCACTTCATAAAGACTAAGAATGTGCACATGCTGGAATGTGATGCATGTCTTTGAAGTCATCAACTGCCACGTCAGTCAGCAGACACATATATATGACAATATGCATTTTATTTTCATTATTTTCTCTTATTCGTTTTTTTTTTTTTTTTTTTTTTTTTTTTTTGTTCTTGTTCTTCTTGATGCAGTACTTCTACTATGACAACCGGGTTCTTCATAGAACCTAAGTAGTTCTGCGGGGACTGTACACCAGAAAGTCACAGCATTTATCCCAAATTACTATTTACAGCTTTGCTTGCCCCCTAGGTTTCATCTTTTTAATAGTATTTTTCAAACGAATAACATGTTGGCTTTTCATACTAATTAGCAAAAATCATTTCTAAATAACTGGGCCAACAGAATTTAGGTTGTATATATTTATAACAAATAGAACTTAGAAGAAATTCTTCTAAAAGCATACCACCCCAGCCACATTTGCTTATTTCTGATATGTCCTTTATATAGATTTTCCTGTCTTCATCAGGATCTCTGTCACTGAGTTCTGGATCCATTATATCATTTGCGAATATTTTGCCGACAATGTTTAAAACTAAATCACTATTACGCTCCAAAAGTAAACAAATGGGATATAACTCTGTAAGAAACCGGTGTCTAAGTACATTTGTATCCCAAATCGACAACATTAATTTATCATTTCCCACTTTGAGGCATTTTAGGAAACTTTCATTTAATAATTTCAATTAAATACGCGTTTAAATTCCTGACAATCAGTAATACTTTTGTAATAAGCTTGTAAGTAGACAAAGTTGCATCCATCTCGAGCGATATTTCTAAAGTGTAGAAAAACTGTGTTAGAACCGAATTTGCTTGTCGCGGGAGTTCAAAAATATTGATAACGAAATATGAAAGAATCTAGGGTAAGCATCCACACTCAAATATTTAATAGTATTTATGGTTATGAGTATGTTGTTTCCATAATCAAAACAACATAGATTACAGTACATAAGTCACGTGCTTTTGAAGGGCTAACTCCAATGAGTAACCTAATTTCGAGGGAAAGTATCGGTCATCGATAATGGTCTTCCTTCTAAGATATTGTACAATTATGGTCTAGCACACAATTACTTAGATTCTGTTTCTTTGTCATCTTTTTCTGTAATACAAATCTGAGTCCTTGATCTAGCAAATATGTGACTAGAAATCAAATTTAGTGTATCTTTAGACCCTTCGTGTTCAAAGACTTTTTGTAATAGATATAGACACATTTTTATTAGAGTCGGAAATACATTTACATAATAAAAAACATTAGCTCGTTGGAGCTATCTTGCCGACTATAAACAATGATATAAGAGTTAACTTAGACAATGAGACATGCATAATTAATTTGTTTTTTGTTTTTTTTGTATTTTTTTTTAAATTGCTTAGTACAGATCATGTTTCTATACTAAAAATACATACACTCCCCACACACAAAATGTATAATTTCTATATATCTGTAAAAAAAAAAAAAAAAAGGTAAAATTCAATGCAGAGAAATCAAATTACATAAGGCAAAAAAAAAAAAATTAGTGTGTTTCTGGTCAGCCGACTGTCCCTGTTTCTCATTGCCGACCTAGCACTTTTTTTTCCCCCATGGTATAAAAAAAAAAATAACATTGCCGAAATTGATTTGTGCATCAAATGAGCCGGTTTTGCACAGTACTTTGAAGCGCTTGAAATATTAGTTGATTTATAAATAATGTTTTTAAACAAAAAAATAAAAAATACCTCCCCCCTAATTTTAAAACCAGTGCAATAGGAAACATATTTTTGGGGGGCCTAATAGATTCTGCTGTACAATTACATTCAATATTAAACTATACATGTGAAATTAATGACCAATACACATTTATCATACCATTTTACATGCATACAGATCTTAAATAAACAGGACAAAGGAGTTGGACAGACTATGCACATACTTACAGAGTGCACACATACATGATTAGTGTTAATGCATTGGAAGGATAAATGTCACGAGACAGATCAGTTATGAGCAACTAACAATATATATGGGGAAACACATATGAGAACTACACAGGAATCAAAAGTAAGTGACAGCTACAAGCAAACTACAGAACTAAAAGCAATAAGCTCTCAGACCAATAGATCAGGTCTTTAAGTCGGATATAAAATTGCTAAAATCTGAGGCCATTTGAAAATTATTATGGAGATAGAGTTGTAGGTGCTGTAGCCCATACCTGGATGTTCTTATGTTTGGAATCTCCAAGGTGTTTACATACTTAATAGAGTAACAAGAATTTTGTAAAACTACCCAATCATTTAAGTCATAGCTTCTCAAACTAGGGGTTGTGGCTCACTTGTGGGCTGATAGCTTGCTGCAGGTGATATATTAGCCATACAAAGAATACCTGGTAGTGGACCACAGGTCGGCAATGGGTGCAAAATGTTTGAGCATTATTGATTTAAGTATGTTGGACATTTCTTGTTTAAAATTTTAAAAACTTCAAGCGCCATGGCCTTCATTCTTCGGATGTGGAGAGTCAATACATTTGCCAAACCCAAGAGTTCACACTAAGGTTTCTTGAAATCATTAAAGACAACTCCCAGAGTTCTTTCAAGTAGTTTTTCAAGTTTGTTCATATTAGTGAGACTGATGAAATGCCAAGTTAGAGGACAGTAGTTGAAGTTTGCTATGATTAAAGAGTGTTACTCAGCCATTTGTCCTTCAGTTGTGAGGTATTAAGTTTAATTGATCTGTGTAAACTCAGTTTTGACTGTAATATTTTTAGCCCACTTCTAGACTCTCTCTTTTCTCATCCAAATTCCCAGTTTTCACTTTTGACCCATTTCCACAATAAATAAGAGTACAGGACTCCCAGAGCTCAAGACCCACAGAGAGGTCTGAATTTAATTTCCATATTTTTAGTTTACACTCTGATTCAGAGTGTAAATAATGAAGTATCTGTTTTCAGAGTGTACACTCTGATTCAGAGTGTAAATAATGAAGTATCTGTTTGCTGAGTGTACACTCTGATTCAGAGTGTAAATAATGAAGTATCTGTTTTCTGCTTTTCAGGAAAGAGGACTTGCAGCAAGGAAGCTACTTCACACAACAGTGTTTGCACAGTGTTTTTCACCATGCGGAAAATATTTGGCTGCAGCCAATAATTTTGGTTACATTGCTGTGTACAGGTTTTGATCAGTAAAGTTAATTGGTTTCACCTGCAAAGATAGTTGAGACATAGTTATTACTTTTACAGTGGCATTGTGCTTTAATTACACTAACTGACTTGTGATTTTAGAGATGGGGATTCTTGGATAGCTAAAAACAACTTTAAGAAATGCTGCCTTTCTCCAGATCCCTTATTTGATCAGTGTTGCCAGAAACTGATAAATACATTTAAGTTGTGTAAAAAAATTTTTTTTTTTTTTTTTGTGCAGGTATTTTTAACAAGATATGAAACCTAACGTCAACATCCTCCACAATGTTAAGATTTTGTGTAGGGTCTAATCTAGAACTGAAAATGAGGAAGGGAAATTCTCCCCTCCATTTAAAAAAGGTGGGAAAATCCTCTATAAAGGAGTGATTTAATGAAGAAATAAAGGTAGTGCTCAAAGAATATTTTTTCAGACACAGGCCCAGGGCAAGTGACTTAAAAAAATCACTTGAACTGACTCAAAATCCACTTGCCTGCCAGCGCCATACTTTTTTACTACTATTTTGACACAATATCAAAACTGCAGTACTTTAAATAAAAACAAAATTTTTTAAAATATTCAAAATTGACAAATTTTCTGTCTGTGTATTTGCCTCTCAAAATAGTGTACTTCAAGAAAAAAAAATTGTGTGTGACTTTGTCTACTAAAATTTTTATTTAATTGTTTTCATTAAAATCAAATTTTTGTTAGGTCCTGATGTAAACCAGTACTTGATAGTTTCGTTTTCTGAATACTGCAAATATCTCTATATGTTTCTAGATCAAAGTTGATACCACATGAAGTCAGAAAGGCACTGGTCTTTTTATTTATGTCAATCAGTTAAAACAGTAGCTTCAAGTTTTTATAATTACCGTATATACTTGATTATAAGTTGACTTGACTATAAGTCAAACCCTTGACCCCCCTCATTTTAGGACTGCAAGAAGCCAATTTATCTTTGACCCTCCTATAAGTCGGGGTGTATTTTGCAAGTCCAATCCATCTGAAGGGGTGACTTGTCGTCAGTGAGTCAGAGTTGCACTTTGGAAAAATAAACAAGCGAAACTGGATAGATAGATAGATTGGAAAAATAAAGACAAAACCAGTGTAAAATACAATTATATTATTGAGTGGAATATGTCACAAATACATTGATGACTTACAGTTTGTCCATCTTCGTGTAATAAAATCCATAATGCTTGACATTTTAAATCCATTTATATGATAAATCCATGAATTCGATTATAGGTCACATACCGGTATAAAAATAGTAGTTCAGAATGATCCGATTAACAATATCCTGTAATATGTTAATTCCACACATCTTACAAATAAATAGAGTCCACGTTTTTGTGATTCTCGGTATCCAATAAATGTCACTATCTAATGTCATCTGGTACAAAGTCCAAGAATTCATCCTCATTGTCTGATAAAGTTCTGAAATTCTCCATTGTCATCTAGTCATTGTAAATCGTCATCATCTAGTTATCGTAAATATCATCCGACTCTGATTCCTCAGCTTTACTGTCATATGCAAGTGCTTATGTAGAGACTAAGCTTGGGCTCTGTAAGTAACACTTTGATCATAAAGTCTGTGAAATCTATTAAAGGATGCAACTGAACACGTGTGTCTATTGTGCGGAAAGATCACAGGAAGTTCAAATAACTACCCTCTGTTACTTGGCACTGAACAAGTATCAAACTCACGGCTCGATCAAAGGGTTGTCACATGGGAAAACAAAGACCTTGGTGCCTTTACAAGTTAAGGGATTAATGTAAAACATGCACAGGAAGTTGTAGAACTCTACTTGGCACTGAACAAGTATTAAATTCATGGCTCGATCAAAAGGATTGTCAACTTAAAAACAGTTGAGTGTTGCCTTTACAAGCCAAGGATTTATCGGCCCACATGCACTGGCAGATAACTTGGGAAATATCACTTGGGAATTAAATCTGACTTCTGGAAAAGGAAAATACAAATTAAATTAAAACTTTTATTGCATCAAACAGTGTTACAGCAAAACACAAATATTAATACAAATACAGGTTGTTTGGACTTGCATGAAAATGGAAGCAATATACTTGCTAGAAAACACCCGTGGTAAACAACATTGATGGACACTTCACTTTGCGGTAGGTAGTATTTAATTTACCGGTAATATTTTCAAATTATTAAAATCCAAATAACTGTAGATACAAGTGTTGTGAAATGAATATCGTCATGAAACAGATAAATACAGTGCATACCCTATATGCATTTCTGAGTGGGTATAGTGGCATGAATACGTAAAAATATTTGAATTGACAATATTTTTATGTACTGCAAACGTCTAGAGTTTCCAACACTATCCCTAGAATTTTTTATTTTTTTGTATGTCGCGCTTATAAGTCAACCCCTACTCTGCATGAATCGAATTGTCAGTAAAAAAATGTTGACTTATAAGCAAGTATATATAGTAGTTCATGTCATAATATTGCGGATATGTCGCAATTACAGAAAACACTCCATATATCAATAGAACCAGCAGCTACCAATTCTTGGAACTAAATAGATTAAAATACAAGGTCATTATCTCAGTTCCTTTTCGGTGAAAAATATTGTATTGGAGGCTTTCATAGGTTGCTAATCCCCTAGTTTAGCTAAATTGTAAAACAATTGCATAAATAAATATTGCTTGATATAAATAACCAGTGATGTATAACAAAGTCATTGTGAGTAAGGAACAGCTCATTGTTATTCATGCAGGACAAGTGAGTGCTAATTATAGATAACCAGTGATATACAGAGAACTGAGATATAGTACCATATTCCATTCATCACTAACATGTATCGCTTTGTACACAAATTTTATGGCTTTTGATACAATTAAGCAGATGATCTTCATAAGGTGGGGGAACCGACAAATGGAGCCCCAGCAGGGGGTGAATATAAATAATGTACCAGTGTCTATAAAAACTTAAAAATGAAAATGTCACATTTTGTCAGCACACTCAGGGTTTCTTTCAGTCAAATGAAATAACACTTTTTTTTTTTACAAGCCCAAGGACAACTCACTTAAAATGAGAGAGGGGCCTAATCTAGATTTAAAGGGGCCCTGGGCATCAAGCTGTCCAATTTTTTGAGCTCTGTAGGAATTAAAAACATTATGCACAATTTTCTTGCATTTAAATGATGTTTCAGTTCAGTTTTTTAGAATTAAATGCGAATCTCACAATTGCATATCCTAGAATAGACCATGTTTGGGTGACAGTTGTTAAAAGTCATGTATCTTCTATATAGGTTGCAGTATTCAACTGAAACTTGGGCATACTATTGCTTTAGTCTTGAAGTCGATCGTATTGGAATAATATTGCTATAGTCTTGAAGTCTGTATCATATAGGCATAATACTAATATAGTCTTGAAGCCTGTATCATGATAGGCATAATATTGCTATAGTCTTGAAGTCTGTATCATATAGGCATAATATTGCTATTGTCTTGAAACCTGTATCATGATAGGCATAATATTGCTTATTCATGAAGTCTGTATCATGATAGGCATAATATTACTGTAGTCTAGAAGCCTGTATCATGATAGGCATAATATTGCTATAGTCTTGAAGTCTGTATCATATAGGCATAATATTGCTATAGTCTTGAAGCCTGTATCATGATAGGCAAAATATTGCTTATTCATGAAGTCTGTATCATGATAGGCATAATATTACTGTAGTCTTGAAGCCTGTATCATGATAGGCATAATATTACTATGATCTTGAAGTCTGTATCGTGATAGGCATAATATTACTATGATCTTGAAGTCTGTATCGTGATAGGCATAATATTGCTATAGTCTTGAAGCCTGTATCATGATAGGCATAATATTGCTTATTCATGAAGTCTGTATCGTGATAGGCATAATATTGCTATAGTCTTGAAACCTGTATCATGATAGGCATAATATTGCTATAGTCTTGAAGCCTGTATCATGATAGGCATAATATTACTATGATCTTGAAGTCTGTATCATGATAGGCATAATATTGCTATAGTCTTAAAGCCTGTATCATGATAGGCATAATATTACTATGATCTTGAAGTCTGTATCATGATAGGCATAATATTGCTATAGTCTTAAAGCCTGTATCATGATAGGCATAATATTACTATGATCTTGAAGTCTGTATCATGATAGGCTTAATATTACTATTGTCTTGATCATGATAGGCATAAAATTAATATAGTCTTGAAGCCTATATCATGATAGGCATAAAATTAATATAGTCTTGAAGCCTCTATCATAATAGGCATAAAATTAATATAGTCTTGAAGCCTCTATCATGATAGGCATAATATTACTGTAGTCTTAAAGCCTGTATCATGATAGGCATAATATTACTGTAGTCTTGAAGCCTGTATCATGATAGGCATAATATTGCTATAGTCTTGAAGCCTGTATCATGATAGGCATAATATTGCTATAGTCTTGAAGCCTGTATCATGATAGGCATAATATTACTATGATCTCGAAGTCTGTATCACGATAGGCTTAATATTACTATTGTCTTGATCATGATAGGCATAAAATTAATATAGTCTTGAAGCCTATATCATGATAGGCATAAAATTAATATAGTCTTGAAGCCTCTATCATGATAGGCATAAAATTAATATAGTCTTGAAGCCTCTATCATGATAGGCATAATATTACTGTAGTCTTAAAGCCTGTATCATGATAGGCATAATATTACTGTAGTCTTAAAGCCACTATCATGATAGGCATAATATTACTGTAGTCTTGAAGCCTGTATCATGATAGGCATAATATTACTGTAGTCTTGAAGCCTGTATCATGATAGGCATAATATTGCTATAGTCTTGAAGCCTGTATCATGATAGACATAATATTACTATGATCTCGAAGTCTGTATCATGATAGGCTTAATATTACTATTGTCTTGATCATGATAGGCATACAATTAATATAGTCTTGAAGCCTCTATCATGATAGGCATAAAATTAATATAGTCTTGAAGCCTGTATCATGATATGCATAATATTATTATAGTCTTGAAGCCTGTATCATGATATGTTGATATATCTGCCTCATCTGCATAAGTGGAAACACACATCATAACTCTGTTCTCTGGTGAGATACAGCATTTTATGGAACCCTTGCTACGAGAAGGTTTATTTTGTGATAATAATACTGTAGTGTACTATAAGAAATAAAACATTCATTTTAATTCTATGGTGAGATGTGGCATTTTTTGAAACCCTTGTTATGAGAAAGTTTATATTGTGATAATAATAATCTGGTGTACTATATGAGATAAAATGTATATTTTTGTAACACTATATGGTGACATCATTTTTATATAATTACTTTTGGGAAAACCAAAACAATATGTTTGATAAGTCAGTCAACTACATAACTTGTATGTTTGCTTATAATTTGATGTCTTTAATGCTTGTTTATATATATTTTTTAATAAAAAAAGAAAGTCTTAAGCTCATTTAGAATACAGATATGTCAAGTCTCCTTAAAACTCTCAACTATCTATCTATTGATTTATCTATTTTCTTTAAAAGATTCTTTTTAACATTTTACAGCCTTGAAGCAGCTTTGGCCCCTGCAGCCACAGATTTGTCTAGGAATCCCATCTACACATTTAAAGGTTGGCAAATTGGCATATTGTATTATTAAATTATACCATATATTACTGGGTAACTTCAATTGATAGTTGTAGATACTTGATTTTTGTCTCGTACAGTAGGTCCTTTTTTTCTGGAATAGCTGCAGTGCTCATTGGTTAGCATGCTGGACTTGTGACCAAACAGGTGCAGGTTCAAATCCTTCCATAGGATTACCCCAGTTTTGCTACCAAGGTGTGACCTTGGGCAAGGCGCTTTACTCCAATTGCTTAAGTGTTAATAACCTACTTGTGTTTCTGTGCAGTAAAACACTAAACCAAACCAAACACGGCCGGAAATGTGATACTTTTGTCTCACCAAGCTTATGTAGGTGAGAAAAAAATTGAAATATGGAAAACCACACCACTTTTCTAGCTGCAACATCAATAATGTTCAGGTCCTATGTTAAGGATTTTGAAAGTCATATATTTTCTTCATTTACTCACCTGAAACATTAGTAAAATATAACTACTGTGTATCATTTATTTTTGTGGGTCTCAGTTTTCATGGTTTTGTAAAATAAAAAAATAAAAAAATTTCATGGGTACTTAAATTTGTGGATTTGGATTTGCCTGTCAGAGTTTGCATATTTGTAAGTATTTCATTTCATGGATTAACCTCTACAAATACTCCAAATAAAGAATAAAAAAGAACAAAACTATGTCGACAACAAACGGCAGTCACTTCAATGGTTAACACAATACTACCACTTGTATGAGCACCAATCAAACACCTGACAAGATCAATCACTTAAACTCAACATCAAATGGAGTCAATGCAGCCAACAACACTAAGCCAATTGGTTATTAAAGTACATGTGTATGATCTCTTCCTTAAAAGACTGCCTATAAAGTTGCACCATCAGTACTTTCTGATGACCTTGGCATTAACACAGTGGCTTAACAATGCTAAAATTCAACTTAGATCCCCATCGGTTTGGATAACGTCATCATTCCAAATGTGAACCACACATGTGACCAGCTGCCTCTTGCTAAATGCATTTAGCAAGCAGTGTCAACATTTGATGTGATCAGAGCCCACCAAAGTACAAAGATGCTAACTAAATTGAAAAACAATAGAATCACTCCTTTGTTTGAGCCTGCCTCATGTACAAACCAACTTTAACTACTAGACTTTACAATAAATAAAGACTACAAAGAACAATTAAAATCACATTTCCACGACTGGTATGCTAAACTGGTCATGGAGACCATCAAGGAAAAGGAAGACATCACTGGTGAAGATAAGTGTACTGTATTAGTGGATCTTAAAACCTTGTCAATCAAGCCAATTCATGCTGAATGGATAATTGTGGCTCACACGAAAATGTGTGCAAGATCATGCCTACTTAGCTGTGGCTTTGAGAAAGCTGGACTTATTTCATTCAACAATTTCAAAGTTATTTACCTGACATACATTTGTGTGTACCAGCAGACTTGATTGACACAATGTTGATTCATTGATTTAGTCCAAAAATTAGTGAAGTGTCAGCTTCAATAGTCTGCTGTACTTAGTGTATATACCGTATTTGCCGGCCTATAAGTCGATGCGGAGTATAAGTCGAATTCGCAAATTTCGTCAATTTTCAATCCTTCATCCATATATAAGTCGATGCGGAGTATAAGACGAAGCCCAAAATGATAATTATTTTTGTACACTATACTTTTCGTACTTTGAAATTTTTAAATTTTTTTTTTTTTTTTTTCACATGCGAAAAATTACATTAACATACAGTAAAGCAATTTCAATGACATAATCCATATATAAGTCGATTCAGAGCATAAGACGAAGCCCAGACTTCCAGGTCAAAAAGTATCGACTTATAGGCCGGCAAATATGGTACATAGTGTTTCATTAGTAATTGTGCTTCAGCAATAGTTCTAGTATTTTAAGTCATGTTGTTCATTGGGATTAAGCATGCATGAATAAAATGAGATGTGCTTTCACATGGATTTAAATTTTTTGACAACAGTTTAACTTGAATGAAGAATCAATTTGAATAAGTATTAAATCTAATTTTCATATATATTAGGACACCACTATAACACACGATGGTCAGGGTCCACAAAACGAGATCGTGCTAAGTCATTTAGCTGAAGAAAATGATGCATGCACCAAACAAATGTGTGTGGGGGGGGCGGGGTAAATTATAGGCTCAAAACAACGTGCTTTATTGGCACAGTTACCATCTTAGATCAATGCATTTTAAATGAGAAATACACATGCAGTGAAAACAGAGATTGCACATATAATATTTTACTTTATTCAGAGAACCATGCATTGGTACATTTATATGTACATGCCTATAGCATGAATAGTTAAAGGATCAACACGTGTACTCACCAACCGATCTCGTGGCATGCGGAGGAGTGAGACCATAATAATTCCATCGAAAATATGCACACAGAAGTATAATATCATTGTCTGATAAAGTTCTGAAATCCTATATCATCATCTGGTCATTGTAAATCGTCGTCTAGTCATCGTAAATCACGTCCAACTCCGATTCTTCAGCTTTACTGTCATATGCGGGTGCTTATGCAGAGACTGGGCTTGGGCTCTGCAAGTAACACTTTGATCATAAAGTCAGAAATCTATTTAAGGATGCAACTGGACACGTGTCAGTTGTGCGGCAAGTTCACAGGGAGTTCAAATAACCACCCTCTGTTACTTGGCACTGAACAAGTATCAAACTTGCGGCTTGATCAAAGGGTTGTCACATGGGAAAACAACTTGAAAACAAAGTGAGTGCTTTTACAAGCCAAAGGCTTTTCGGCCCATGTGCAATAGTGAGATAACTTGGGAAATATCACTTGGGAATTAAATCTGACTTGTGGAAACAGCGGACTTAATTCTGTCCATAAAGCTTCTCTTTAACAGTAAAAGCTTTACGTTTCCGTGTACTGTTATCCATTGTAAATAACTACTAATTAAAACTTTGACACCTATTTGTTTGAACGACTACAGCAAGAATAATTGTTAATCAACAATGGGGTCATTTTTATAGGGAATGTACAATATTATTCACTGGTCAACTGATTGCATGGCGATTGTCTAACAATACCGCCAAGCCACATGTGCTTGTTGGCGGCTTTCGTTTTTTTGATGTTTTATAAATCATTGCCGCATGGTTTGAACAACCTTTAGCTTTGAGATTGACTTTGATGATTGTCAATGACTCAAATTATTTGATTTACAAATTCAGGTGCGAATCTTTTATCAACCACCGCATTGTTTGGTGCTTGGCTGTGTATGCAGTTGAATGAGCAAACATATGTTGTTTGAGCAACGATTGTTGACAGAATGTATTGAAGACAAACACAAAGAAGACTTAATGACTTTATTGTTCATGTATCAGTAATAATAAGATTAACATTTATCAGCTTTAAAATGAGCTGACATCTTTCAAAAATAAACCAAGATCAAAGTGCAGTGATTGACTACTGACACATTTGAAATGAACATTCACAAATAGAAATGTTCAGCATCTTTATTCATATAAAGAAAGATGCAATCATAAGACACTTTTTCTTCAAGAATACAATACAGCTTGCCAAATTATTAAATCAAACTCTTGTTTATTTTGGCACAAAACTTTGCAGTAGTTCAAGAAATTGGCGAAATTATTGTAAAATTTCGGTAGCCATGCCACGATCATATTATATCTGAATTCATACATGATCTCTTCCCCAAAATGATAATTAATTTTTTACACATTATTTTTCGTACTTTGAAAAAAATTTTTTTAATTCATGTACGAAAAAATAGATGAAATTTCGGGAGCCATGCCACGATCGTGTTATATCCGAATTCGTGCTATAACGAAGCGTGCTATAGCAGGGTCCTACTGTACTAGTATCATTTATTATTCTTTCTTTCATTTTCAGTAATACTAGTGTTTGAATACCTTATGCTTTTTCTTATTTCTCTCTATCCTTATCTTACAACATATCAGTTTAAGGCAGTGAGTGGAAATTACAGCTACCAGATACCGTATAGATATGTGTGCATTGAAAAAATATAAAATGCTTTATAATTCTTTTTTTTAAGGGTTAAAATAAAACAAACATATGTAAAAGCTAATATTTCATTACAAGATTACACAGAAATGATGTTGGTTTATCAAATAGCTTTTTTGATCTTTAGGAATGAAACACAGTCAGAAAGTCCGGGGGGGCTTCTTCATCATATATGGCTAATTTTTCATTGGGTCTTTAAATTCATGGTTTAGGGCAACAGTGAAATCCATGAAAGTTGGTACCCCACAAAAGTTAGTGCAACCACAGTATATGTCTAAGGTTTGTACCCTGATATGACAGGATTCTAGATTCCAGGTGTTCATGCCAGCATCATTGAAATCCTCACAGGTAAACCACCACATTCTGTGGAGTGCTAGTTATTCTTACAGTTTGTATATGTGGACCATAGTTGAAATGTTGTCATCAGACTTCTGAAGCAGAGGTTTTGGACCATTTTGTTTCTCACCGATTGTGTGTTGTGTGATAATGCAGTTTACTTATGCTCTGCCTGTCAGTCTGTCACATGATATAGTTATGACCTTTTGGAGGTTCTTACACCCTGCTAGGTGCCCAAATACAGAATCTTAAACATCGGTAACTGACTAATCATGTTCCTAGAATTTTGTTTATGAGGTAATAATAAAGTAGATGCAGTCACAGACAATTATACACCTTCAATTCCAGCATGTTAATTGTCTCTAATTGCACATATGCATGAACCACTTATATAACCTACAAAGTGTCAGTACAAATTCAAAGTCTTTACATATATTTAGGTAAAAAATGATGACAAACACTTGCTTTCTTAAAATACCCATTTTGGAAACATTTTCAAGAAATATTCTCAAAAGTATCCTATAGGAAATGAAACTTAAACATCACCAACGACTTATTTAGCCTACAAATTTCAAGAAATCCTTCAAGCAACTTGGGAAACAAAGTGGTGACAAGCTCTGAGAATACCTCTTTTTCAACACTTGTTCAAGAAAATTGTCCCAAAATGAAGGAAAAGAAACAAAATAGAACCTTATTTCATATCTATACCAAACACTTATTGCCTACAAAATTTCAATAAACTTCTTAAAATATTCCATTGGGGGGTGGGGGGGGGAGCAATCTCCCAAAACAGGCCAGGGCAAAATTAAACATTATTGCCATCTACACCACCCATATATCTAGCTGCAAAGATTCCCTAAAATCCTCAAATCTGTGTGGGAGGAGAATAAGTGACAAGCATTTTCATAATTTTCATAGACAGATGGATGGATGGACAGATTAATGAATCAAAATATCCCCGCTTGTTGTTGATAATCAGGGATAATAAAGAGGTTGGGTAAACAAGAGCAGATTTTAGTTCCAAAAATCAGAAATCAAATTAATTTAGTTTAGTCTCTAATCCAGTTTCTGTTTAATATATCTGACAGTCATTTAAATGTCAATTATGTATGGATATTCTATATAGCATGTTTTCTCTCCATACTTTCAGCCTCAGAAGATGGTTCTATTTATTGCCTTATTTCCACAGACACTCTCCTAATCAGGTAAAGACTCTATGTATTAAACTAAATTTATTTCTTCCAAAAATGCATCGACTTGTTTTTATAAGAAGATACAGTTCCGTTATCATGAGCTTATCCCATTATTTTATTGGTTCAAGATTAAACAATACATTAATAAAATCGCACTAAAAAAACCACTCAAAGTATTTCAGAAATGTGGTCTTATTACCAGCTGGTCTTAGTAATAAGGTATAGTTTATTTTAAAGGAAAGATTCAATTCTTTGAATTTTCAATAGCTTTAGCGTGATGGTCTTAAAACTGGAGCGTTGTCTTGCTGACCTTGACTGTATATGTGTACAATAAAAGTCTGAATAATTTGATGCAGACAGTGCATGGTGAAAATGTTGGATCATCCCAAAAATAAATATATCTTGGTAGAACCATCAATACACATAGCACCAGGTCATTTGATATAATATAGCTTGGTAGAATCATCAATATACATAGCACCAGGTCATTTAATATAATGTTTTTGTTCCTTGAATAGTTCATTAGAAACAAGACGTACCATATTTGACATAACACCTGCACTATGCACTTAAGAAATTGTTACCTGAGTAATTTTTGTGAGGTTAAAGTTCATCATAACCAAACATTGCTGAGATCATAAACAGTGTCCTCATCACCTGTATGTATGTACAAAAATAATTAGCTCCCTTTGTGTTGGGATCTCTCCACTCTGGAAGTGCATCTTCTCTCTCAGTATGGTTGCGCTGAGTAAAGTATGTATATAAGATTCTCATTTGAAACTGATTTAACCATTAAGTTCAGAATTAACAAGACATCAATATTGGATCATGGTAAGTAAAAATCATGATGGTCGAGGCAGATTTTAGCAGCTGCTTCTCTCTCAGAAGGCATTTCACAATCAACCAACATGCACTCAGTAAGGGAAATTTTTAAAGTTTTGACTCAAAGACTGGGTGTACACTTATTAAGGCATGTGTGGGTATTATGTAAAATTCGTTAGAACTTATTCTGATTGAGATAGCAGGAGCATCCACATTCATAAAAAAGGACATGGATAGCACAGCAGTCATTGCTTACTTTACACCTCAGCAGTTCTGTTTGATTCCCGATTCCAACATGTACAAGGTTATGTAGGCAACGATTCCAGGTCAGTGATTTTCTGTAGGTTTTCCAATGCCCTCCACATCAAAGACCACAGACCGCATTATAGCAAAATCTAAGCTGTCAAGGGTATGTTGCATTAGCTGTTATAACTTAGTGTACAGTTACCATTCAATAAACGGAGTTTAATTTTTTTTATGTTGTAGTATAATATGAGTACATACTGGTACAACCTTCCCTCATTATAACACTCTTCATTATAACACAATTCCAGATATAACACAGTACCACTTTGGACCCCATGACCAAAATTAAACCATTGTACTTAAATTGGTTTATCAAATGTATGACAGTATAGGTTGGTATTCAGTTAGGATAATTGTTATCCTCCATGATCTTAAATAATGTACAACAATATTTGAAACAAAATTTACTTAACTTGATCTTGTTTTTTCTTTATCTTTCTTAATATAATTTCAGTGCCTCTAATGGGAGCATAAGTGCTTGGAAGTGGTCAGATGTATTAAGTAGGGTAAACCACTCTTTTGTTTAATATTTTGTCATATATTTTTTTTAAAACTTATTTAACAGGTTATATAAATTTGCAGTTCAAGTTTGTGTTACAATATATCCAGTGGCAAAGGAAAGACTGACATTTTTCATTTAAGATGTCTGAATTCAAGTCCTACATTATTCACTATTCATTATCAGGGGTTGGCCTGGGATTGAAAAATAATTTGCCTTTAAAATCCATTGAAGGTACAGATAATAATCTCTTAAATATAGTTTGCATTATTTTATTTAAGATGGTTGTTTTAGAGTATTTTATTACAACTATGAAAAACTGTCAAAAATAATTTGACTTAAGGCTAAATAGAACCATTGTCCTTTTTATATAAAGAAAATGGCTTGAAACTACAAAATGTATTGTGAAAAATTTTATTGTATGTGTTTTGTGCATCTTTGTACATGTACATGTATGAAAAGTATTCTAACTTCTATAAACATTTTGGACAATATGTATTACCGTAATGGTTGCAACAAAATCTAAATAAATGACTCAAAAATGGGCAAGTTAGCAGAAAAATTATGCAGTAAACTATGAGGGTGGGTCCAGAAATATTCACTAAATATATATTTTTTTTGCAAGCTTAATATTTTTTTTTTGTGCAAATTGCAAAATTGGCAATCAACAGTCCAACGCCTGGCTAATTTACATATTACAGTATTAAAATTCTTGAGTAGAGAAAATGATATTACAAATATTTACATTAGATTATCTATTAAAAATATACAGAAAAATAGTCCAGATACCACAGATATAGATATTAGATTGATTGATACATACTGTAGATAGATACGTTGGTTGGTGCTAGTGCTCACCAAAATGGCCAAAGGCAATACAAAATGTTATTAGGGATTGTTTTCAATTAAACTACAAATGTGGCAATTCAGTGTTTGGAAGATTTTCCTATATTGGTATCTTATTTCTTCAAATACATTACCTGATCATAATACATTAGAAGTACATCCACTACCTCACAAATCCAGCCTTCCCAGGCTTGTTTTATGAACAGATGTGTTAAAATGTTGTCTACTTGCCAAGATGAGAGTGGTCTCTCCATGGACAGAGGGATTGGTGCCAAATCTTGTCAGTTTGTCAGCTACTACTTCTGATCATGCTAGGAAACAGGTTCTTTATCGGGCCTTGCAAATACCAATCCACTTGTGCCTTTTCATCAAGTGAGTGATTCTATGGAGATTTCTCACACCATGGAAGCATACTCCAGCTATATTTCTGTGATTTCTCACACCATGGAAGTGCACTCCAGCTATATTTTCTGTCAATTTCTCACACCATGGAAGTACACTCCAGCTATATTTCTGTCAATTCTCACACAATGGAAGTACACTCCAGCTATATTTCTATTGATTTCTCACAACATGAAAGTATACTCCAGCTATCTTCACTGTCAATTTCTCACACCGTGGAAGTACACTCCAGCCATATTCCTGTTGATTTCTCACACTATGGAAGTATACTCCAGCCATATTTTTGTCAATTTCTCACACCATGGAAGTATACTCCAGCTATATTTCTGTCGATTTCTCACACCATGGAAGTATACTCCAGCTATATTTCTGTCAATTCTCACACCATGGAAGTATACTCCAGCTATATTTCTGTCGATTTCTCACACCATGGAAGTATACTCCAGCTATATTTCTGTCAATTCTCACACAATGGAAGTACACTCCAGCTATATTTCTATTGATTTCTCACAACATGAAAGTATACTCCAACTATCTTCACTGTCAATTTCTCACACCATGGAAGTACACTCCAGCCATATTCCTGTTGATTTCTCACACTTTGGAAGTATACTCCAGCTATATTTCTGTCAATTCTCACACCATGGAAGTATACTCCAGCTATATTTCTGTCAATTCTCACACCATGGAAGTATACTCCAGCTATATTTCTGTCAATTCTCACACCATGGAAGTATACTCCAGCTATATTTCTGTCGATTTCTCACACCATGGAAGTATACTCCAGCTATATTTCTGTCAATTCTCTCACCATGGAAGTATACTCCAGCTATATTTCTGTCGATTTCTCACACCATGGAAGTATACTCCAGCTATATTTCTGTCGATTTCTCACACCATGGAAGTATACTCCAGCTATATTTCTGTCAATTCTCACACCATGGAAGTATACTCCAGCTATATTTCTGTCGATTTCTCACACCATGGAAGTATACTTCAGCTATATTTCTGTCCTTTTCTCACACCATGGAAGTATACTTCAGCTATATTTCTGTCCTTTTCTCACACCATGGAAGTATAATTCAGCTATATTTCTGTCCTTTTCTCACAACATGGAAGTATACTTCAGCTATGATTCTGTCAATTTCTCACAACATGGAAGTATGCTGCAGCTATATTTCTGTCAATTCTCACACCATGGAAGTATACTCCAGCTATATTTCTGTTGATTTCTCACACCATGGAAGTACTCTTCATTTATACATGTATTTCTGTCATTTTCTCACAACATGGAAGTATACTCAAGCTATATTTCTGTTGATTTCTCATACCATGGAAGTACTCTTCATTTATACATGTATTTCTGTCATTTTCTCACAACATGAAAGTATACTCAAGCTATATTTCTGTTGATTTCTCATACCATGGAAGTACTCTTCATTTATACATGTATTTCTGTCATTTTCTCACACCATGGAAGTATACTCAAGCTATGTTTCTATTTCTCGCACCATGGAAGTATACTCCAGCTATATTTCTGTCTATTCATTACACCATGGAAGTACTCTCCAGCTATACTTCGGTCGTTTTCTCACACTGTAGAAGTATACTCCAGCTATATTGCTGTCATTTTTTCACACCATGGAAGTATACTCCAGCTATGTTTCTATTTCTCACACCATGGAAGTATACTCCAGCTATATCTCCAGCTATATTTCTCTTGATTTCTCACACCATGAAAGTGTACTCCAGTTATATTTTTGTCAATTTCTCACACCATGGAAGTATACTCCAACTATATTTCTGTCTATTTCTCACACCATGGAAGTATACTCCAGTTCTATTTCTGACAATGTTTTGCTCTGTCTTCATCATAGATGAACATGTCACACTTTACCTGTCTAACTTTTTGTTATATTATAAGCATGTTGTCGCCTTTTTAATTGCATGCCCTACAGTTTATAGTACTTCATTTCAACTTGGTACTCTACCTTGTCTGTGAATTCTGTCAAGCAATTGTCTGTTACTACATATTGTAAGGTCATGCATGTAATTTTCATAGGCCTTTTTTATCATTATTGTCCACTTTACCCATTTGTGAGATCAAACTACCTGGTCGACATTCTACAACAGAACCAGGTCAATGGCTTTTGTACCAAGACATGAAATTATTATATAGAGTTCAAAATCCTGTTGGATTGAGTCTGCCTTTCTCAGGAATAAGTCTTGAAATCATCTTGGTGGTATCTGCCATTTGCTCAGAGGATTGAATTTTAGCTTCTTGGGTCTCCTGAAGGTGACAACATGTCCTCTCATTGTGGGTGACTTGTTCATGAGACCTATGCACATATTCATTCTATCCTAGTGGTGGCTGATCTTTGACCAAATGAACAAGTTTCAGGCTGTATGAAGTCCCATCTCAGCAAATGGGATGACCTTACTTGGCTTATGGCAGTCATCCCATTGCAGGAAATCATGATCTGCACAAATACCAGCATGACAGACTGGGATGCCCACATCCTGCCCTCCTTCTTAGAAGTGAGTGTGGTCTTCCTGTTCAGGATCACTTATTACACATTAATCTCCTGGAGATGAGGGCCTTAGGCATGCCTTTCAATCATGGCAGTAGACACTGTCTGGAAAAGGGCATAGGGCATTCTCATTAAGGGTGTAACAATATATTGATATCAGTGATTTCCCCAGACATTTTCGATAGCATTGGGGTAAGCGCATTAGGGTCATAAAATGTTTTAAAAAGCACACATTAACATCATAAAAGTGAAACAAATTAATATCAATGAAATAAAAAAGAAGTGCATATATTTACATAGTATTCTTTATTTACCTAGGTTATAATAAGGCTTAATGTCTATCTCATTTGTTTCTTAATTTAAATAAATGATATACTTTTTGCCATATATACTGACTGCTACATTAAAATTAAAGTCCTTTAAGGATTGTCCTTCAGTACTGATTGTCATCAGGTAGTCCAGTACCCTCTGTGTCAACCTGTTCCTTAAAATACTGTTAATTCTATTCATTGAGGAGAATGACCTTTCACAATCTGAAAAAAATGGAACATTCAATTTATTAATGGATGTACAAAAAAGAGACAAAACTACCTGAATCCCAATTAAGAGAATTACCTAGGACAAATTTTTCAAGAGTCAAGACAGTGATGTGTTTTCAAATAATCATCACAGAATAAGATAATACATATTCCTTTCCATTAAGAACAATATATCAAAGTGTTTGCTATTCTGTAATTTCTTCACTGAATCAATGTCAGAGAGCTTAAATATTGTTCAAAAGTTTAAATTAAATTAAAAATGACTTTACTGAATAATTAGTAAGAATATGGATGAAACTATTTGAGTTATATTTATGAAGGAATACTTTTTATTTATAGCTTTTCAAAAGAGGTAAAGCTGGAAGATAAAGATTGTTCCGTGTATTACTTGGATAGACAGAAGAGAGAAATGAGAAATTAATAGGGTAGCACCCACTTAAGTTAAGATTTACTGACCAAACTATATTTCTCTTGCTCAGAGTAGACTATGTAAACATATTAAGAACTCGTGAATAAAATGCAACTTTCATTCCTCGTCACAACTTAAAAAGAACGACAACAATTGCAACTACAACTACTGGTTACTACTATATAAAAAAAATATATTACAATACCCCCACCCCTCAGTAGATCTGAACCAAAATTTAGCAATATGGAAAACTTACCATCCGATCAAGCACTTTCCATCCAAGGTAATAACGTCTTCCATTCATTGTTAAATCCCATCCTTCATTTCTTGATCTCTTTCTTTGTGGAAATCATGCTGATGCTATCGGAATCGGAATAACTGCCACTATTGGTGACGCCAATTTCTGATTTTCGTAACCAGGCCAACATGGGGCTAGCCGGGCGCTGGGTAATTTTACGTTTCTTGGAAGGTGGTGGTGTTCTTTTTTCACAAGAATTTTTAATGTAATATATGACAGAGAGCTGAGATGTCATATTAAGTTCCAGCAACTGACCACTCAGACTAGCTGCAGGCAGGGCTCATATATAGGCTTTCTGGAACCTGCTTATGGTGCATCGACTGCAGTGAACATGCACACATTAAATCTTATAGACATGATTCTGATGTTAGCAAGTGGCAACGATAGATAAATGTGTGACAAATTAATTGAGATAAGATGTACCTTATTTTTATACTTTTTTTTACACTGTTCTGGCAAGCTTCAACCCTTGTCATTTTTTTAACGCATAGAGCCCCCATATCCAAACCTCCATTCCAATATAAATCGGTCTCATTATTGCCCAAATCCCTGTAGGGTCAAATGCATGAGCCATTCTGGTGGGACTACTAGAAATCTCGCCACGCACATGCATCGATTTCTGAAAGTTGGTAATTATCTTTTAGCTACAAACTCTCAGCTATTACTTGGACATACTCACACTCTTTCTCATCTTTCCCAAAATATGGAGAAACAAAGCTGGTAGAACATGTTTTTTATTACAATATAAACTTACAGATTCAGTAAATCATGTTGACAGTTCTCACATGGGTTTTTAAAATGTTCATCTTGGTGGCCATACATATTGATACACATTGCAATACAATCATTTACATTGCACTACATTGCAATATGATTTCAGTAGGCATTATTCACCCTGTGTTCTCATTCTGTCTGATGACTCAACAGTCTTCAATTACATCAAAAGGCAAAGGGGAAAAAAATCCCAAGACCTCTGCTGCATAGTTTGGGATTTTCTCAGGTGGTGGCATCATCAACAAACCAAGTCTGCCACGTGCCAGGGAGGCTGAATGTCCTAGTGAACTGCAGACCATCATCTCTCCAATCAAAGAACTAAAAGCCTGAGCAGTTGACGCTCTTTCCTTGTACTGGAAGTCTCGCTGCATATACCTTTCCCCCAACCCCTTTTATTCCCCAAGTCTTGCAAAAACAAGGGAATTGGAGTGCCATCTAATCCTGATTGCTCCCCTTGAGTGGGAAAAATCATGGATCAACAAGCTATTGAACTTAGCAGCTGAGATTCCCAGGAAAATCCTCCCTTCACCTCACCTGCTCAGACAATAGTGAATGCAAGTCTTCCATCCAAACCCAGAGAAGCTGAACCTGCATGCCTGGCCCATATCAAGCAAGCCCTCAGTAGGAAATGGTTCTCAGAACAAGTGGTGAACAGAATTGCTTTGGCAAGGCCCACCACTTTGAAAACATACAAGAGGAAGTGGCGAGTTTTCTCCCAGTGGTGCAAGTGGAGACACATCTCCTTTAAAAGCCTGGGTGCCACATATAGCTAACTTACTCATTTGGATCTTTGAGAAAAAGTTAGCTTTCATTACTATCAAGGGCTACCATTCCACAATCTCAGACACATTTTGACATCATGAAAAGGAGGAAATAAGTCAGAACAAAGACCTCTTCAACCTTCTTGTGAATTTTGACTTGTCTCAACTGAAGACTTCGGCTCTTTGTACGAATGGAATCTTCCATGGATTCTGACATGGTCGAATAAGCACCTCTCACACCAATGTCTAGAGCCTCCTAGACCCACCTCTTGTAGAAAGCCTGCTTCCTGGTCGTTCTAGCTACAGCAGGCAAGATCAGTGAAATACATGCCTTATCAGTCAATCTGAACAGTGTGCTGTTCCGCCATGATGGTTCAGTTGCACTCATAACAGCCCCTGCTTTCATTGCAAAAACCAGGCTCATGCTCTTGGATAATCAGCCCATTGTCTTGAAACCTCTCTCTTCCTTGAACCCTTCGCCCCAATGGTGTCTAAAGGACCCCATATGTTTTTCATACCACTCAAAGAAGAAAGGAATGATCTTTGAGTTCAGGCTCTGTCATCCTGGATATGATGGGTTACCCGCTCTGCCGATACTAACTCAGGAGCAAGTTAATTTCTTGTGCATATCAGTTCATGGGGTTAGAGTGGTTGCCATTTGAGTGCAACTGCTCCCTAACTAACATTATCTGAGCCATGGGATGGAGGTCAAAGATGACATTCTGTATCTACCTCACAGACCTTTCATCCCAAAAGGCTCAGTTTGAGCTGGTGGGACTTATATCAGCAACACAAAAGGCTACCTTCCTGGGTCTTTCAGCAGCTTTGTAGTGATGCGGGTTACTCTACTTTTGCTGGAAATGTGGGAGTGAATATTTTCTCTCCAAAACACATGCATCAACGATGTGCTAATTCTAGCCCATATCTCACATGAGACTTGAAGATGCTTCACTTACACAAGTAAACCAGAGATGGGGCCAAGCCAAGGGTTAAGGGATATAACTTTCTCCTCATACCTATTCTTGTCATGTATGATGATCAGGTAACATTAAAAAAAGCACAATTTTTGGAGTACAATATTTTTCTTTGATACACCCTCTCAGGCAATTCCTTTAAGTTGCATCCCTGGAAGAGCATGCACATCTGCTTCAGTAGTAACAGACAAACTGATGGAATTTGGCACAAATCCTTCTATCCACTCTTATCTGACTTCCACCTTGGCAAGCAGATAATGTTGTAGCACTTATTTTGCTAAAACAAGCCTGAAAGGGCTGGATTTTTTAGGTAGTTGATGTACTCCTAATGTATTATTATCAGGTAAGTATTGTCAAAGAAACATATTTTACTCCAAAAATTGGTTTCTGCCACATAAAGTCACTAACAACCGCATGTGTAATGTTTTTATGAGTTTGTACTAATGCTGAAAGAGACTTGATTTCTAATTAAAGCAAGTTACTAAATGTACAATTTAGCATAAAATAACAATGTTATTTTTTAATTTTTTTTTTAAATTTTGGAGAAAAAGGGGGTATTATTACAGAAAACACCAGTAAATAATAATGGGTAAAGACTAAAACTAAATTAAGAGCAGAAAATTCCATTGGGCAACCTTTTTCTGGTACTCTGAATAATCAAATATTCATGAGCAAAATTTGGTGACAACTTCAGAAACGTTGGTGCCAACCTAGGATAGATACCCTAGGTAGATAAATACATACATACCATTGGTAGATAGGTAAGTAGGCAAGATACATGTAGATCTGAAATTTCTTTTCTTTATTATGACATTACTGCTCTGGTCAAGCTTGATAAAATTCAAGCATCACATCTTGTTTTATGATTTAAAGTAATCACGCATTTCTGTGACAAGTAATTAAAACCATATACTTTTTATTATTTGATCATTACATATAGACAATTTTTGTCAAATTTACAATTATCTTTTTCATTACATGTCTTGCACAGAGAAAATTTGCTTGTATCGAGAGAATAATGGATATGTTTCATTAAGTGGGTGCAAAAACTAGAGTTTTTCACCCATGAGATGAAATATATCCGTTATTCACTCAGAACAAGCAAATTTTCTTTTTATTTAACGCTCAAACATTTTGGTTAGCTAAAGTGTATAACAGATTGAAGTAGCAGATTTCTTATGGTAATGTCAGCTGTTTACCATTTATGTTCTACTCTGTTTTGTTTATATTCGCGCAGAAAATATGAGTACATTGTAGGATTCAAACCTGGTTCTCTTGTGTGACATGTCGTTATGCTTTCCACTAGACCAAGCAATTGACAACATGGCAGATGAAATTCTTTCATCATAATGTTATCAATGTCTGTTGTCTGGAGTATAAAAAAAATTGATAATTCATTATCAAAATTATTTCTCTTGGAAAATCCACTAATTCATTGACTAGCATGCAATAAATACTATTCATTAGTTTCATACCACTCTGATTTTGGTCCCAATTTCAGGCTGGTAAAGTGCTGTGGACTCTAACAATACCTAAAAGGTAAATCAGATGATTTTATATTTTTATATATATATATATATAATTTCTCACGTTGCTTCTAATGTACTCTTACTTCAATCAAATTTCACTGCCTTCACAGACTTTGCTCAAATGTTCTCCAGAACCTTTTTTAAGTGAGTTTGCAAAATGTACCAGAAAGTGTAAAATCTTGCTCCTTGTTTCAGCATGCTGTGGATTCACTTTTATTTGTTGGGTACCAAATTTTGTTGATTTAGTGATTGCTACAAAATACAGAATTTAAAGACCCAACAAACAATGATGCATCTAAGATATCAATACAACCCCCTCCCCCATCAGTATGTATGTAATTATGTATTGTGTTTAATGGCACATCAGCACAATACTGGCTATAGGGTGCCAATTAAAAAAATATTCGAAAAATTGGTAAGATAAAGATATCCACTAATTTAAGTACCATCAAAAAATGTTATTTTCTGCAAAACCAAGAAATTTGTTACCCCCCTCCAAAGAAACAAAAACTAATTCACATATTAGAGCTTGAGATAAGTAGCATTGAATAAAAATTCATAAAGAAATTTTTATGTGCATTCATATTATGCAAAACAATTTAATTTTAAGCATTTAGTCCAGAGTTGTCAGCATATTGCTTCGGTCTTATATACATTCCATGCTTTATGAGGGCATATTCATTTATTGATAAACTATGCTATCAAAACAGATTCAAGATGTTCGTTCATGTTTGAAATGATAGTACATGAACACTAAAAATACTCAGCTAAAGACTTTAATTGAATGCCCCCAAATTAGTTTTGACCACACAGCTGATTGATGCATTCTCAACAGTGTGATTAATGTGATGATCATTAAGACTAGGTTTTGTATCATAAGTTTGTCTTTGGTGTTGTTGAGAAAATACCCCATCAGATTTTTTTAAAAAGCAATTAGTTCCAAACCAGGAAGTATAATACCCAATTTCTTTCATTCTTAGCAAAAGCTTTGTTGTCACTGTCAGTTTATCCAATCTTTTCCTTTAAAAAAATTTGAAAACTACAAATAACACTGGTGACAGCTCAAAATGTAGCTAATGACAGCCTAGGGTAGTTTAAAAAAAAAAAAAGCAATTTGTTCCAAACCAGGAGGTATAATGCCAAATTTTCATTCTTATCTAAAGCTCTGTTGTCATTGTCAGTTTATCCAATTTTTTCCTTTAAAAAAATTTAAAACTAAAAATAATACTGATGACAGCTCAAAATGTAGCTAATGCTAGAGTCAGTTGAACTATGCAATCTATGGTGTTGATAAATATTACCATCTTGAGAGCAGTTTACGTATTTTCAAAATAATTTTAAAACACAAAATAATTTAATTTCTTTAAGAAGACCTGGTATGAGTAGTATGAAGTCTCTTGTTTATGTAGTTCCAGTTTTTTAGACTTTTGTTGTTACTACAACCATAAATAAAAAGACCCAACAAGCTATGTAGAGCTGGGTATTGCCAGTCATGTTGAATCACAATTTGTATCACGATAATTGTCCTCTATATGATATATATCACATACATAAAATAAACTGAACAAAAATATACAAGTGAGTCAATATTTTCAAAACAAATATCACTTCCATCAGCATAAATCCATTGTAGGATATGTTGAATTCCTAAAGCAAATAAACACGAAGTGTTTTCCATTTCCTTCTATTTTCTTTTAAATTTACACTAAACAATGATCAGATACACTAAAATAATTTTAAAAAATGCTTATTATCATATTCTGCTGAATAGATGCACCCATTGTGTGACAATAAGAGAGGAGGGTACCTCTATTTAAGATCCCCTCAGCTACATGTACTTTACAATTTCCAGTTGTTGGTGTGGTCCACTTGAGACAAAATAAAAACATCACTCAGGCTCTGGGAACATGTGCTGATATCATTTTCCCACCAGAATATACATGTGTGTTGAGTAACATTGCAAAATGCCAAGTTGACATGGCACCTAAAGGTCATGTTTTGCTTTGTTTTGAATTTGTCTATCCTTGGATATCTTGTGTGTAAAACTGGAAAGTTAAAGAATGTAAATTGTGCTTTATTGATCAAATTCCTTTGATGGATATATCTAAGTGAATGTAGGCACTTACTTATATTTAAGGGGGAGGGGGTGCAGGACATTTATTTAAGCAGAATATGGTATGCACTTTTAGGGTAGATTAATAATCAATCTGTTGTATGGGGTAAATGTACAAGTGCAAACAATAATCGGGTGGAAAAAATATTTACCAGAGAGAATCAAAATGTACATACTGTTATTTGAAAAATACTTTAAAAGTTCAATAATTACTATCTTGTGATGACTAAAATTAAAAAGAAGTTTGTGGCAGTTAATTAGGTAGATATAGTAGGTACACCTCTCCCTCAATAACTTGCACACAATGGGGTCCAAAAATATAGACCAAAGTATAAGCGATGGCATGAGTTACTGAGGTACCTCTGAAAAATGAAGAAAGGGATGGTGATCGATATTGAGAAGGGGGGTGGTTAAATAGTTGAGTACTGGTTTTATAATTGTGTTGGGAATATTTGTCAATAAATAGATTTTTTCTAATGAAGTTGTTCGCTTTTGTTCATAAACTATATTTATTTTCAAGATAATCAATCTTTGAGAGATCATTAAAAACAGGACTCCAAGTAATTTCAGTACACGTCATGTGTGTACCAGCATAAACTTTGTGTTATCACATCACTGGTTTTTGCTTATACATGTGGATACATCCTAGTGTTATGTTGATTCAGAACAGAACTAGATTGTTTTTTTTAAAAAAGATGGACATTTATTTCAAGAAACGACAAAGTCAAATCTTATGTTGTTTTATGTTTTTCATTGTTCTGTGAATAAAATATTAATGATATGATTTCATTACAAAATTTCTAATAATTCTTGAGCAAACCTCTGAGTGCCAGTTTCAAAATTGTAAGTTTTCAACAAACTTTATTTGGCTTACACTTCTTCATAATGAACCCTATCTATGATACTTAGCTTTTCATGCATGGAGCATGTATTTTGTCTGGTTTCCTTGCTATCTTTGATCAAATTTGCAATGATTAGGATAAACTGCTGGTTAAATGTTATATACTTTAATGATGTTACTTACATAATAATATTTAAAACAGTGCTCAATTACCTAATTGAAATGAGTTGACTTTACACACAACCATGACCAATAGGACATACACAGGTAGGATTTGCATGCCTTTTAACTTTCTGTATTGTACTCATTTAACTTTATTTGATACAAAAGATCTAATTAACATGATAATAAAATGTGTACTTTTAATTGATTGTAACAATGCAAAAACACTTATGCAAGTTGCAGATCAAAACAGTCAGCATTTAATTACATTCTCATGGAAACGTTCATGAGCATTGCTTTGATCATAAATTGACACTTTTCACATTTAAATAGAAGAGAGCATAGCACATTTATGATGGTAACCATCATAAATGTGCTATGCTCTCTTCTATTTAAACGTGAAAAGTGAAACCAAATTAAAAGATAAAATTGAAACATGAATTTCACTTGACAACTTGATGTGTGCCACCAGTAGGCATTACCAACCTTTTTTTTGATCGATATTACATCGTATAAAAATTGTAATTTACAGTGTATTGTGAGATTTTTTTAAAAAAAGAAAATTTAACAAAATGTATGATTTCTTATTAAAAGTTGCACATTTCATGGTGTTGATTCCAAATTTCAGTGCACTAACTGCCATTTTCAATGATAAAATGAGTGATATATCGAGGATTCATTCACCAGTTTTGATCATGATTTTATTTATATTCAGCAAATAGGGACCAATGTTTTTTTTATATTTTCCATGAGAACAAAATGGGACCCACATGTGCCCCTGCATTATAAGCAGGTTAAGTTATCTTGAGTGCAGTAAAACAAGTAAGCAGTGCATAAGGAAACAGTTTGTATTGTGATACACTATTGCCAGAGTAAATATTGCGATTCATTGATGCATCAATGATATCAATCCACCACTGAAAAATAATGATCCTGCTGTGACAGTAGAACCTTTTTCCTAGTCCACAAATAAGAAGCCACAAAAATGTAATTTTTCATTAACAGTGAAAATTGCTACCCATGAAAGTAAATGGATTCACAACATTCAAAACTCTTCTACAACACTGTATAATTTTCTTGATTGTACACCAGGTCTTGGTTTCACTAAACATCTCAAAATTCCTTCCACAGATTGAGATTTTTGAATATCTTTCTTGTTGCTTGGTTAGTAACAGGATTGTTAAGGATTTCCTCAAATTTGAGGAATAAAAAGGTTTCAATGTGTTAAATTTTTAAAACTGAAAAGTGATTTTGCATCCTTCCTGCTATTTCTACTTTGACCAAAATATTAATGTTGTCTGAAGTGTCATAAATAAGATACTATAAAATCAGAGTCTGAGGAGAACTGTTAAGAATTTTAGTGAAACAAGGACCAAATTTCTACATGGAATGGGTTACATTATAATATCAAGACCAAGCCTGGGGGTTATAACACTTTGTATTATATGACTTAGTGGTATTATGTGTTCTGATTGGTTAACTTGCCACCTGCTATCTTGGCTTAAGCATGTAGCTTCCCTTCCATATGAATGTGAGGATGCTTTAAAATTCCAACAGCTTATCTAGCATCTTATTGCCTGTGTACATAGTCAGAGCATGCAGTTCTGCTAGAGCGTGTGTCATGCATTACAAATCATTGATGGAATGAATTTTCCATCTATCTGTTTGTCGATTTACCTGCATTTTTCACACCTTTCTTCTGTCCATAATTTATTGCTCTTTAAATGAAAGTATAAAGAATATAGTTTACAGGAAAAAATCAAATTGATATCAGTATTTTATCTAGTGAAAAGAAAAGGCCATCTTTTGTTGCACTTTTTCTCTGGTTTTTTGGGGTGGGAGGTTGGGGTGTTGTTAATTATTACAAATTTAGTAAGTGCTGTTTCATTATCAATAAGGCAAAAGACTGTCAGAAAATATGAAGTCATATAATAAAAAAATTACTGATTTTTTATTTCATTTGCTACAAGGATTTATCATCTCCAGAAAGATCATATTCACCTTGACCTGCAGCCTCAGTGAATATTGGGGGGGGGGGGGGGTTGATAAATCCTTGTAGCAACCCATATCAATGCCAGTAATTGTATAATTTATTATATGACTTCAAGGTTTTTCTTCATTCTTACTGGTTAAATAACCATGAGGTGTCCTTGCTAAAACACTTTAACACTTTCATATGCATGCATGAAGGTTGCTATAAGATTCCAACAGCTCAATTGACAACTTTTCACCAGTGTAGATAGTCAGAGCATGCAATTCTGCTTGAATGTGCATCATGCATTAGTTATCATTGGTGGAATGTATTAACTAAGGAGGAAGAAGTGCAAATACTTTTCCAAATGCTTACAGTTTATTTTTTTATGATACCGATCAGTCAGATTTATATTAGTATTTTACCTAATTAATTGAAATATCCATCTGTTGTTGCTTTTATCTGAGTGGTTTTTATTCAAAATTTATGAAGTGCAGTCTCATTACAATTTAGGCAAAGGAATGTCAGGACATTAAAAGTCATATGTTAAAACAAAATTTTACTTTTGATTTTGGTTGCTACAACAATTTATCAACACCAGAAAAATTATATTTATCTTGGCATGTGGCCTTGGTGAATATATTTTTTCTGGGGCTGATAAATCTTTGTAGCAACCTCATTAAAAGTCAGGAACGGTATATTAGTATACTTAACATTTTAATTATTACTGTCGTACATGAAGATACAGCAGTGACATTTTGCAGTATCATATCAAAGTAAACTCTTTATCATTCAGAGTTTTTCATAGGATTTCAAAAAAGGAAGCCCAGGACCACAATACTCCAAACACATGGGAATTCAGAACATTGGAAACTGTAGACCAGGTGTTGAAAATTTATAAATCATGATTAGAAACTGGGGGTCCTCAAAGTAGAGACTCTCACTACTTATAGCTCTGAATCATTCTTGCCAAGTTTCAAAGAAATTGTTTTGACTCTGTCACAGAATTTCAAAATTTAGATCCTGATCCTGAGTTTGAGTTTATACTCCTTCCCACCCACCCCCAATTACAGGACACAGGACAGACCTGCACATCATATGATTAAAACACCTGGAACCCTGTTCAAATTTGATAGGTACTTCGGGCCTTAAAAGATGATGAAAGATCCTTTGGTTTTGTCTGAGTAGGTCTTTTACAAAATGATGATTATAGTCTTTTTTTTAACTATTTACCTTAAGAATTTTTCTTTTTCATTTAGACAACCTTTCTTCATTCCAGAGGTGAACTCCATCTACATCAACTCACAGGTAAATATTTACAGTGGAGTATGCCAGTTTTTTGCCTGTTCTGGACACAAAAGTTAGTCCGCCATAACCTTTTGATAATGAAATATGCCAAGAGTATGTTGGCTCACCATCCAATCTGGCCTTAATTTTTGGTCCCCTTCATGGCCATATTACACAGATTGCACTGTATATTTTAACTGTTTCATTAAAAGTCACGATAACAGTATGCACAAAGTGTATTGACCATATTTCACTTATGCTAGTGGAGGGTGCTATTGAGTGTAGTTCAGTGAACTATGCCCATGAAATCTCCTGTTTAGCTGTATTTCTTCTCACCAGTTGTAACTTCCACTCAACTCCACTTCAAGAGTCAATTCTACCTGTCTAGTTTGTGGATTACCTCTATATCCCCAAAGGACTTGCTGCAGGTGTTAACACCATGAATCATAAATCAATGAAGTCTATTAAACAACAGCACAGTGTACCTCGGGTCTCACTCCACATGTAATCCTACAGATTTCATTGTGTAGTGGGCAGTACTTCAATGGATATTACACATGCATGATATAGTTTTTTCTAGGCTTTTTAGGGGGCCAAAATTTGGCTCCATTCCCAATGCCAAAACTGTCCATTTTTCCAATTTGAGTGAAAAAATTCCCAATCATAAATTTTAAAAAATCCAATGCAATTTTCCTTGATAATTACTATAATAAGTGTAGCAAGAGATCTGAATACTCAAAGTAACCGTGGTTATTAAATTGTTTAATGTTCACAAATCTTTTCTTTCAAAATTTTTTACAATTAAAACTGTACATTTTTTTTTTTAAATTGACTAATTTCACCTTTTTTTGGCATAAAAATTCTGACTTCATGGAACCTGGGCCCCATTTTGAAAATGGTAGAAAAATCCCTGCATGAGTTGAAAATGGTAAAAATACTATGTGTGTACATTAGCTCTCCCCCTTTTACTAGACCCCTTTTTAAAGAGAGCATACCTTAATAAGAGGCCAACTCATCCTGCACTTGAGTAATACATATTTGTTTTACATGTGAATGGCAAGACATATGTATCACTTTTCTGCCTCCCCCTCCCCCCTTGCAAGCTCAGGGATGTAGAATAGGCACAGTGTGCCTTCCTGCATATTGTGAAAGGCAACTAATGGAGGCATCCTGTTTTCCTGTTTACAGTGAATGCATCTGAGATGATGTTCAAACTGAGGTCGTGGACTTTTTAAAAGAGCGGGGTTTATAAAGAAAATCTATGACCTTGTATTTTAAGGAGTTGACTCATTTTTTACTTATCTTTGTATGCCATGTGTTTGGTTAGTTTTTGCAATTCCTTTACTTTTTATCTTTGTTTGGTTAGTTTTTTGCAATTCCTTTACTTTTTATCTTTTGTTTGGTTAGTTTTTGCAATTCCGTTACTTTTTATCTTTTGTTTGGGTTAGTGTTGCAATTTCTTTACATTTTATCTTTTGTTTCAGTTAGTTTTTGCAATTCCTTTACTTTTTATCTTTTGTTGGGTTAGTGTTTGCAATTCCTTTACTTTTTATCTTTTGTTTCAGTTTTTGCAATTCCTTTACTTTTTATCTTTTGTTTGGGTTAGTGTTTGCAATTTCTTTACTTTTTATCTTTTGTTTCGGTTAGTTTGTGCAATTCCTTTACTTTTTATCTTTTGTTTTATGGTGCATATTTACTTTTGGTTGGAAGGGTTTGTCTTCCTGAGGATTTTGGTTGGAAGTGTTTATCTTCTAGGGGATTTTGGTTGGAGGGGTTTGCCTTTCTAAGGATTTTGGTTGGAGTGGTTTGTCTTCCTGATGATTTTGGCAAAGTTGTTACCTTTACAACTTTTGCTACCTAGCTTTTGCCTGGTACTATATAATGATGATTGTGCTATGCTGCTGTTAAACACTTATATACATTCCAAGCCTCCATAACCCTTGTATATGCTGGACATGTCTGGTGGTAATGATATTTTTACTGACTGCAAAATACTTTTTATTACAGTCATATTTATGAATGTACTTCTTATTCTTTTTCTTATATTTAACTTCACAACTGTAAAATTGAATAATTTCAAACCTGTTATCTGACAAAACTAGCATGGGGTGACAAATCTTTGTATGACAGGTGTCCAACAATCTCAGTCATTAGTCATTATTGCTCTCTAATCCTGGCTTCGCACTTCCACCAACAAAGAACATTAAGGCATACACTGCCTCACCTGAGTGTTCCCATCTATACTGCTATACATACTGTCAAGCATTGAACAGAATTTCCCATTTAAATTGTCGGCATTGCTATAACAATAAATTCTATTGCTGCTTTGTTTGAAAACAAAGTCTTGACAAAGGGAACAGTAGAAAAGTAAAGATTAATCAAGCAACAAAGCACCTCTCAGATTTGTTAAATGGTTGTTCAGTAGTGAAAACAGCAAATCAGATAAGTGTAAATTGCCACTGATTAAGTATTGAACAATTAATAACATCACAGGAAAGACAATACTATTGTTTTCACCAGAGTTATCATAGAAATGCAACAAAACATTGAACGAGATGTTTGCAAGTGATGTCAAAACTACAAGCAGAAGAACAATTTTGTCAGTCCAGGTATTTAAAATTTTGAAAATCATCCCTTGTCAATCATGCAAGATGTAATGAGCATATACATTCCTCAAAAACTAATACTGTGGCAAAAAGCTACACTGTTGTTACTGTTTTCAGCAAAGTGTCAGACAAGGCAGAGCTATGACAATGATATTTCAAAATGGCTATGACAATGATGGGCTTTTTTGGCATCAAGCGCTAGTTCTAAACCACTTATATTACTAAAAATGCAATATTCTAGAGAAAAATCCATGTCACACAGAGGCAGCATAGGAGTTTGATTTTTTGTGCATAAAAACGATGAAAAGTTAGGGGAAAAAAACGAAATAACTTTTCATCATTTTTATTCAAGAAGCATAAAACTGGATGCAGTGATCACAACTTTTAGCTTTTCCAGCCAAAATATGATATTGTATAGTTGTTTACAGATATATTTTATTGTATTTCATGATGATTTCAATATTTGTAAGTATGTATAGCTAAACAGTTGCCAAAAGCTTTAGTATGGTCCACCTAGTGCACCTACTCCACCACATACCCCCATAACCCCCCAACCTTGCCCCATGCTGCCACCAAAATTAAAATGTCTGAAAGCATATCAACAATTTTCTGGAATTCTGATACATACATACATACATATCATGCATACGTATCGCTTTCATACAGACCCTGAAACAGGTAATTTTACCAGTGAAATGCAAACGGAATTCAAAATGAATGCAAATGGAATGCAGAAAGAACACAAACAAAATGCAGAATTAATGCAGACAAAATTATGAATGCATTTTGAAGAAAACAGAAGGAGCATAACAGCAAAACACAGAAAAATGAATGATAAACTAAAAACAGCACAAGACGTGAATGCATTTCGTGAATGGTTTGGGATCAGGGTCCCAGGGAACCCTTTAAAAATCTCTGGTTTAGAAATTTGAATCCAGATTGTTTTTTTAATAAGCACTCCAAGCACTATATGCAGAGCAGAATGTTATACAGAGATACAAATTATATATAATTCTTTTTCAACATTTTTGTTTTTACCAGCAAGACAAAGATTATACTTGTGTCTGTGTATTTTTCAATTTGTTTATACTAATCATATTAGGCTTATGATCTTTGATCTTAAAATTATTGTTATCGTAGGTTTTAATTAAACTGCTTATAGAATGAATAGATATGAATAGTATATAATTCATTCCAATTTCTTTATTATTTTGGTGATTGATGGAAATTAAATCAAAATTTCTGTTTTGCAGGCAGACGTGGGCAGCCATTTGTTTGCTGGGTGTGGAGACAACAACATTTACATCTGGGACATAGAGACAGGACAGAAAGTGGTCAGTATAGATAAATACATGCTAGTGATGTTTGTAGTAGTCGAAATACAATTCACCAGGTTTGTTGTTTCCCACTGTACATGTTGAAGTCAGTTTAAGATGTGAATAAAGAAACAAAATCTATGGATAGTCATCAGATGTATAGAGGTTGGTGGGTCCTTACAATATATATCTTGAACTACACATACCTGTATGAACCAGTCTTGATTACTCTATGAAATTACCAACTGAGAATAAAATTATCACATAGTGGTTTCTACAGCTGAAATTCCTGAAGTTAACAATACTTCAATACTTTTGATAAAAAGATTAAAAAAAATGCAAATCAAATTAAAAACACAGTGTAAATTTTAAGTACTGTTTAGGTAGAATATGTAATTCTGTTATAATCTTCAATCCATGGTAGTTCATTTGCATCGGACTCGTAATCCAATGGTCACAGTTTCATCCCTGCACTGGCCAGCCCAGGTTGGGTACTTCAGTTTGTCCTTGAGAAAGGGCACTTAGCTCCCATTTCCTGGGCATGATATAGCCAGTAATATGTTGAATGTGCCTTTAGGAACTAACCAACCAACCAACCATCATAATCAATGATGTTTAGGACAAATTGAGCATGCAATTGCCACAGTACAAGGCAACAGAGCAGGAGACACATTAATGTGCCAATTGCCACAGTACAAGGCAACAGAGCAGGAGACTCATTAATGTGCCAATCACCACAGTACAAGGCAACAGAGCAGGAGACATTAATGTGCCAATTGCCACAGTACAAGGCAACAGAGCAGGAGACACATTAATGTGCCAATCACCACAGTACAAGGCAACAGAGCAGGAGACAAGTTAATGTGCCAATCACCACAGTACAAGGCAACAGAGCAGGAGACACATTAATGTGCCAATCGCCACAGTACAAGACAACAGAGCAGGAGACACATTAATGTGCCAATCGCCACAGTACAAGGCAACAGAGCAGGAGACACATTAATGTGCCAATTGCCACAGTACAAGGCAACAGAGCAGGAGACACATTAATGTGCTAATTGCCACAGTACAAGGCAACAGAGCAGGAGACACATTAATGTGCCAATTGCCACAGTACAAGGAAACAGAGCAGGAGACAAGTTAATGTGCCAATCACCACAGTACAAGGCAACAGAGCAGGAGACACATTAATGTGCCAATCACTACAGTACAAGGAAACAGAGCAGGAAACACATTAATGTGCCAATTGCCACAGTACAAGGCAACAGAGCAGGAGACACATTAATGTGCCAATTGCCACAGTACAAGGCAACAGAGCAGGAGACACATTAATGTCCCAATCGCCACAGTACAAGGCAACAGAGTAGGAGACACATTAATGTGCCAATTGCCTGTTGATGGATCTTTTATAGTTAAGATTTGTACATCATTTTAATAATTCTCCACGTCGATTATTTGAATACTTGCTGAAGTTGGATATAAACTTCTTACTTATTTTATACCCAAAGTCACATCTTAGAACTTGAAGCAAACATTTATATACATAATATACATTCGAGAACATACATTGCTGAGTATGTCAAGCAGCACAAGCCAAAACTGTCCAAATCAGAACATAAGAACAAACCTTTTTCCATGGAGATGATGGAAATAATAGAAGTGCTGAAAGATAGAAAATGCTTTATGATGATAAAGGAACATACAGGAGAAAACTTAACTTGGTAGTCCAATAAAATTATTTTTAAAATGCATTATTGTATGTGTTTTCCAAGCTAAATTCCCTTTTTATGTCCCATTTAAGCTTTGCCTTGTAATGTTTATGCATTGAATTTTGAAGTAGGGAGTAAGTACATACATCCATCCATACATACATACATACATCCATACATACATACATACATACATACATACAACCATCCATCCATCCATCCATCCATCATCCATACATACATACATACACACATACATACATACACATACATACATACATACATACACACATACATACATACATACATACATGTACACACATACATACATACACACATATACACACAGACAGATACACACACACGCACTGTCCCAGGCTACTGGGCAATGAATTTTGTTATCCATCATACATATATACATACATAAATACATACCTATTTGCTGATGTGCCATTAAACCTTATACATACATAGATACATATATGCATACATATTTTCAGATTGATCTTCCTTTTTTAAATATCTAAATCATAATTAAGAGCATGTGTAGTGTAGAAATATGAACTGGTCTATAAAGTCTGCATCCAAAAGAATGGACGGCTGCACTCAAGAAGTGGAGTGGAGAAAACCTTACATGAAAGCTAATTTCATTTGAAATTTGCGAAGCAAGGCAACTAGTGTCTGTTATTTTGAAATCTTGTTGCGCAGTGCTTGCTCATGAGGGGTAAATTTTAAAACAGTTTGCACTAATATGCTGGGCACTGGCAACATTACAAAGATGTCCATCCAAGAGGGGTAATTTTTAACACAAAATCATTGATACAGCAGTATTGTGGCAGTAAATATTGAGTGGCCGCTCATTGGGGGGGGGAGGCATTCAAGACAGGGACCACTGAACACAAAACATTGAACTATGAATTTATTAGTTATAAGAGCTGAGCTGATAATGTACTTTACTAAATGTATTCTAAGTGATGGGGAATTTAACTTGGTTTACTATGTACAATTTTCAAAATCTGTCACAAATTCCAAGAATTCTAATGAAATATTTGGACTGAAAATATATGCCACTGATGACTTCACCAATATGATGCATTTAAAGGGCAAAGTTTAATGCCATAAAGTTATAGCAGAAAATGGTAAACATTAGTCTTTATTCTAAATGTGAAATTTGATTTCAATCCATTGAGTGGGAGCAAAATACTCCAAACAATTTTTCTGAAAAATTTAGAAACTTCAACTTGACCCAGGTCTTTCCTGTGTAAAGCTTCATACCAAATTCAATTTCAACGTATGAAGTCCTTCAAAAGTTACTGAGTGGAAACAAAATTGACAGGCAAAGTTCTGAGTGAAACTGGGGCCATGACTGCATACAATTTTGCCAGAAAATACTAAAAATCAAACCTGACCAAGATCTTCTTAATGTAAAGCATATCAAATTTTATTTCGTCTATTAAGTCCTTTAAAGAGTTATCGAGTGGAAATAAAATTGAAGAGCAGATTCTAGGTCAAACGAGGGTCATAACTCTATTCGATAATGTCAGAAAACTGGGAGAATCAAACTTGACATTGGTCTACTTAATGCACAGCATCATACCAAATTTGATTTAAATGCCTAAAGTCCTTTAAAAAAAATTCAGCGGAAATGAAATTGAATGGCATAGTTCTAAGACAAAGAGTGGACCATAACTCCATAAACATTTCTGGAATACAGTGAAAATCGAACTTGACTTTTGATTGTCTTTAATTTAAAGACAAATTAAATTTTATTTCAATCCATGATGACCTCAAAAGCTATTCAGTGGGGAAAAGAAATTGTGATTGACATGATGTTACTTTTATAGGATGTTACAAGACAGACAGTATATGATCCCACCTTTAATATGGCAGGGACATAACAATTTTAAAATCTTGAAAGATACACATGGAAATTTTTTCCAAAATCAATAATTTGGAAACATTTCACAAGTAAGAAATTTTTTTATCAGCTAAAGCAGTTGTAAGAAGCAATGTTTGAAAAGTGGTGTTGGGAATTTGTTGAAATTTTATGATCAGTCATCAGTTTCAGCTAACCAATTTACAGCATGCACAAAATGTATTGGCCATATTTCACTCATGCTGGTGGATGGTGCCATTGAGTGTAGTTCAGTTAACTATGCCTGTGAAATCTCCTATCTCTAGCTGTACTTCTCTCACCAGATGTATCTTTCACTCAATTCCACTTCAGAAGTGGATTCTACCGAGTCTGTTTGTAGATTATCATTATCTTGCTAAAGGATTTATTGCAGCTAGTAACATAATGTGTTGTAAATCAGTTATCTCTATTACCCAACAGCACAGTGTAGCTCAGGCCTGACTCCACCTGTAAACCTGGAGATTTCACTGTGTAGTGGGGAGTAATTCAGAGTATACTACACAGACATGAGTGAAAAATGTTCAGTACACTTTATGTGTATTGTATAATTAATTAACAGTGGTTTAATTTGTCCACATGCTTTGCCAAAATCAGGGATTTTGATGTAGCCTAAGGCATGAATAGCATTGGACTCGATATTGACTGAAATCAAGCAGAAATTATAATTAAATCTATGGTCATATCATTGAAAGTGACCTATGCAAAACCAACTCATTTAAGCAAAACAATAATTGAAAAGTAGGCAAACCATTCCATATAAGAGAAAAGTTATACAAAAGGTTGGGAATGAAAACTGAATAATTTATTGGATGACAAATCAGCATAGCATTATTGCTTTGTTATCATTCACAGGTATATGAATATCACAATAGTAGTACACTTGATTTGCAACTCTGCAGACCTTAGTTTGATTCCTTGAACTAACATATGCAAAGGTTAGTTCTTAACCATTCAAGATTAGTGTTTTTCACTGGATTCTCCTTCACCTTGAAGTGCAAATGTTGCCACCACTGGAGGTATTAAGAGTGCTTGATATTTGATATAAGTGGTTAGAACAATTTGTACAATTGATGTAACAAGTATAAAATGCACACATGCCATGCAGCATCTGTGGTTGCATTTACAGTACCAATCTTTTTTTATTTGTGTAATGTATTCACCAATAGTTGAGTGGTCTAGTGGTTCTCCTATGAAGTCATTCGATTCAATCCACATATAGGTTAAATATTTACAAGAAGAAGAACAACAACAATGCTTAGTTCTCATAGACCTGCATGGCCACCAGTAAAATATAATATTTACATTTTAATTACAGCACTGTCTGGAGGGTCATACTGACTATGTACATGCAGTTACCAAGAAAAGTGACAATGAATGTGCTTCTGCCTCAGAAGATGGCACAGTTAGGATATGGGGTAAGTTTTGACTTTTTTCATGTAGCACACATTGTTGGGATTGTGTCCAATCATATTATGACAGTAAGGATTGTTCAGCACTGAGGATACTGATGCAACAATTGTGTCATATTAGTTACTCTATTTAGTTATATACAGTAGTGCCATGTAGGTTACTGTATTTAGCTATATACAGTAGTGTCATGTAAGTTACTGTATTTAGCTATATACAGTAGTGTCATGTAAGTTACTGTATTTAGCTATATACAGTAGTATCATGTAAGTTACTGTATTTAGCTATATACAGTAGTGTCATGTAAGTTACTGTATTTAGCTATATACACTGATGCAACAATTGTGTCATGTAACTTACTGTATTTAGCTATATACAGTAGTGTCATGTAGGTTACCGTATTTAGCTATATACACTGATGCAACAATAGTGTCATGTAAGTTACTGTATTTAGCTATATACAATAGTGTCATGTAAGTTACTGTATTTAGCTATATACAATAGTGTCATGTAAGTTACTGTATTTAGCTATATACAATAGTGTCATGTAAGTTACTGTATTTAACTATATACAATAGTGTCATGTAAGTTACTGTATTTAGCTATATACAGTAGTGTCATGTAAGTTACTGTATTTAGCTATATACAGTAGTGTCATGTAAGTTACTGTATTTAGCTATATACAATAGTGTCATGTAAGTTACTGTATTTAGCTATATACAGTAGTGTCATGTAAGTTACTGTATTTAGCTATATACAGTAGTGTCATGTAAGTTACTGTATTTAGCTATATACAGTGGTTCCTTACTATAACGTGGTTCAGAGGAGCCATAAAAGTGTACTGTATCGTGATATAGGCAAGACTTGCCTAATACCGGGGTGCATTATATGGAAAAAATAGTTCAGCCAGTTCCATGAGATACAAAGCCATACTGTGTTTTATTATATATTTCATAATGAGATATTGAAATATATCAGTGGAAGAAAAATTATATCACCATAGTAGCAATATCACTTTTGGAACTACTTTCTTTTTCCATTTAGGAAGTATATCTGCCCTTATGTATGTTTTTCTGACCTGCTTTTCCATATTCATTCCTATTTCATTTTTTCAAAATTTCATCTTTTCTGTATAATAGATATAACATATAAAGAAAGGAAAAACAACGCTTACCTATTACCTCCCCTTGACCACCACTACGTGGTACCAGTTTTAGGCTTTCACTACTGTACTATCAACATAGTTCTGAAGACCTCCTGAAATCTTTTGAATATCTTTGTGATTTCAAGCCACCTATCCAGAAAGTTGGTATGTTAGAGTGTAGTAAGGTTTTTACTACATGTGGTAAACATTATTTTTGACTTTTGGTCAATATTTATGTGATTTTTTATGCAGTGTGGACTTTGTTGTTTATTCTGACTTTGTGCTCCAACATGGTATCATTGGTACATGTTTGTTAGTTATTTTTAGCTCACACTGCATATATATTTCTGCTCATTTAAATAACAAGTGTTATTGTGATTTTGTGAACACTTGAGGACTGTTAATACCAATTTTTTGTCATTACTGTTAAACATGATGATGAAATGCAGTTAATGCAAGAAATTTAAAGCTAGCAAAGACACATATGAGATGTTTCTTGCGTGTGCAAAATGTTCTTCATCTGCAACATGCAATGTGTGCATTTTATGGTCAAAAAAATCTGATCTGTGGTGTTGTGTAAAAGTATCGAAAACAAAGTGTGACATATTGAGCCTGAAGAGTGCATTGATTGCAAGCATAGTTGGGGATGTCACCATTGTCCCCACCTGTAACAAGATAACCGGGTTGGATTTCGGATTTATAACAGAACACTGTTGATGGTGATAAAAATGCAATGTTTATTGATGAATGACTTGAATGGGAAGAAAGGTTATGATTAATACGTGCGTGTATAGGGTCCAAATATTGGACAAATTAACATAATCCGCACGAACCTAATACGGTAACCCAAATATGAATACAAATAAATAAATACACAGTGCAATGATAAAGGCTAATGATTCATCTCATACGATGAAAGGAATGATGTGCTTTACTCAGATAGCAAAAATGATGTATTTTTACTCATATAGCAAAAATGTATACCCTCAAATAATGAAACATGAGGCACTTTATTCAAATAATAAAATGTGGTGCAAACAAATGGGATAGATATCATGCAAAATATCTTACACTCCCAAACCACTGGGTATCACAAAAACCCAAAATTAGCCCACGGCTAAAAGATTACATATATGGAGTGACTCACAAACACTCCGTCACTAGCATACTTGGCTGCTAGTCGCACTGGTCAATCAAGCGATCCACGCCCACCAATGGGTCAACAACGCCCGATCACCTGGTATTCAAGCAACACACTGTTTATTCAGCTCCATGGCTGCTATGGTTAGCTTTACAGCTGCTATAGTCAACTTCTATTGTCCCCTCTATAGCTGGGACCTCGTCGACTCTGATCTCTACAGCTCTACAGCTGAAAATAAATCTAACACCGTGTAGTATGATTGACACGGGCATATACGATAACACGTAATGACATTATATATGGTAAGTTATACAAATTATATTATCGGCACAACATTACAAAGCAATAAACAAGTTCAGAAGTGAACCTACACGTGTCTGATAAGAATCTTATGGTACTAAACGTTTCCTAAAAATGCCACTTTATATTGCTAATATAAAGCTCTTACTAAGAACAGACAAGAATAGAAAATATTTGCATTGTACTACGCAAGTCGAAGCTACATAGAAAATATACACCATGAATTAATAAATATTTTACATACCTCTACAGCTGAAGACGTGCAAATCCTTAAGTAGACTGCTCACTGACAAGACGTTCTGTAATGTAAAGATTTAGTTTTACGGTGAGGCATTTATTCACAGACGATGCATTCGGTTTTTCCCATCGAAAGCACTTCGCACGTGCGGCATGGGGTGAACCGAACTCACTGTTTCGAAATATTGTAAAATATACATAACTCACTCTCGGGTATCATTGTTACACTGAAAAACGAAACCCGAGTACATGTATTTAATAAAAGGGATTTATACAATTCCGTGACACCACCTTCTTCCAGAATTTAGATGGATGATGCCGAATGTGACCATTACATCAGCATAATTGGAGGAACAAAGGGTTGCAGAATTTCCAGCCTCAGTTTCTTCCCAGATGCTGTTAGAGCTGCAGTAGCATTGACTGATGCAGGAAGCGATGACTCAGTTGCTAAATTCGGCACAGTTTTTGCCCATATATACACCACAAACCTCCATGGATAATTTGGAGCTTATAGGGGAGTGTCCCCCCGACACACCTCATATCTAGGCAGCCCAGTGGGTCTAAGTGCCCCCACATATCCAAGCATGGCCTTCAGGCCAGTAAGTCTGGGTGCATGGTTTTTTTTATTGGAGTTTGATGATCCATTTCAACATGCTTTCGTGCCATATGATGCTGTTCCAGCTGCCAACCAGCCTGTCCAGCTGGCCATAACTATTGTCTAGTGACTGGAGATCCATCACTTCAGCAAGCTATGCCACATACTGGCCAATAGTGCCGTGGCATGTGGAACCATGTGGAGATCAGACTGACCAATCTGCCCATTTCGCTGCACCTTGTCTATGCCGCTGAGGATGTTTTACACAGATATGGACATAGGCCCTGATGAGGATGACCCATACAGTGAGTGTGGGGATAACCATGATGCCATAACACACTCAGATCCAACTATGAAACAGACTGAGTTTAGTTTCAAAGTGGCTGTCAAAGAAATTTACCGGGTGTTGCCAGCTTTCGAATGCCCACCACCACCAACTGCGAGCCAGGTTTATAATGTAAAGGTATCAGTAGAAGATGAGGAGGAACTTCTTCCTTCTGCCTACTGCTGCAGGCAGCAAAAATAAAGGAAATTTCAGACCATCTGTCAGATAAAATCTGTGACCCCAGGAATTCTAATGCATTTTTCTCGGAAAGTCAACTACCAGAGACTTTTTCGTCACGCTTGTATAGAACACATTCAGATGCTTTTACTACCGAGCTCCTGACACTAGATAAGAACATTGCAGTGGTGAATATGACTACCTGGCTGCACTACAAGCTGGACAAGAGTGTCTTTCACGCCACTTCGAAGCTCGTTCATAATATTGGGGCAACATCTTCGGTGTTGGACCTAGCATCACTAGCCATTTTTCAGCTTGCCGAAAAAGCTGTTTGCGATCATGCCTGGGTATGAATGGCTATGATTGCCAAGGTCATTAACAGGGCTGCACACCATTCTATGGCTAATTCTCTGACAGCCTCTGCGAACTCAGATTTGATGAGACGAGATGCCTGTCTTCACTCATCATCACTCAAGTCACACCATTCCTTGGCACTCCATGCGACACCTTTAGGGTTGCCATTATTATTTGGCAGTAGATAGAGGAAGTGAGGAGGCAGGCAGCACAGGAACTTCTATAACTTACCATACCTACTGCTCAGACCTTCAGGCCAAATCAATCTCAGCCTCAAAGTCAGTAGTATTATTAGTGTGCCAGTGGTGCAGTAAAGACTGGCTCATGGCAGTGATCCCTCTGAAAAATCCCCAACCAGAAATTATGGCTTGTGTGAACACCAATTCATATGGTTGGAGAGCCCACCTGTTGCCATGCTTCAACAAGGTCAGTGGCAGGTGGGCTCCAGAGGAATTACCTCTTAATATGAACCTTCTAGAAATGAAGGCTATAATCAAGGCTTTTTGGGTCTTGAAGGACCAACTCTACAGGAAAGTAGTCCTTATCATGTTGTACAATTTGGTAGTGGTGGCCTGCCTCTTCAAACAGTTGGAGACCAGATCACTTGACCTATGTATTCTGGTTTGGAAGTTTCTATGCTGGTGCTCCCAGGTAAATATAACCATACAAATCAGACACATTCTTTGCAAAGCCAAATCCTTCATACAGAATGGTCCATTCATCAATCAGTCTTTCATTGGATTTGCTTTGGGGACATCCAATGATAGACCTTTTTGATATAAGGTGGAATCACTCTGTCTCCCTGGTCCCAGACCCATATCTGGGCCATGGATGTACTATCAATCAGTTGGAAGGGGTTTTGGGCCTTCACCCTACCCTCCACCCTACCCCACCCAGTCCTTACACCAAAAATAATACAGAAATTGAGAGGTCAGAAATGCAAACTGTTTCTGATAGCCCCTTTCAGGTTGGACAAGTCCTGGGTCAATAATCTACTCAGTCTGGTGATAGATGTGCCCAGGAAGATCCCAGCAAAGCTGAAACTACCCAAACAGCCAAGGTCACAGGTATTTCATCCCTGTCTGGACTGGCTCCTCCTTCATGCCTGACTCTCATAAGAGAGCTGTGTGAAGAAAGGAATTTTGGCCTTTGATTGTGGAGAGAATCTTGCAAGCTAGAAGGCCCTACAATTTGAAGGTGTATGAGGGAAAGTGGCACATGTTCAGGAAATGGTGAAAAGTCAAAAACATTGTCCCTCTGAGTGCCTTAATCCTTTTTCTGGCTGTTCAAGGAGAAAAAATTAGCCCTGGTTACTATCAGCACTTCCTCATTTCCAACACTTTCAGGCATCATGGCAGAGGGGATTTTGGACATGATAAAAATCTATCAGACCTACTAGCCGATTTTGACTTGAATAGACCAAAATCCCTCACCCTGTTTCCAAAATGGAATCTCTTGTGGGTTTTGACATGGTTTTATTCAGATAAGTTCGACCCTTTAGCCAGAACCTCACTGAAGCTGCTATCATACAAGACATGCTTTCTGATAGCCTGGGCTTCACCATGCAGGTTGAGTGAGTTACATATCCTTTCAATTGACCCAAACTATCTTCAGTTCAGATCGGATGGTTCCAAGGTCCTAATGATGCAACCAGGCTTTGTAACCAAGAATAGGCTCATTATATGCTCCCTCTCTTCAACAGATATGTTAAGAGAAGCGACTATGCAAGACCATGTTTGTGCCCTCAAATATTACTTGAAGCACACAAAGGAAAGTCATGGAACAAGAAAGTGACTCTTTTTCACAGTGAAGGACAGGAAAGAGGATATCATCCCTCAAGCCCTATCATTGTAGCTGAATTGGGTTATATGCTCTGCATGCTTGGAAGTCTCAAAAGATCAGAGTCACCTCATGAAGAGTTCAGCTCATGAAATTAGAGTGGTCACAGCAAGCCTTGCTTTAAAACATAACATTTCAATCCAAGACATAATAGAAGTCATTGGCTGGAATGCGCAGTCAACCTTCTCGAGTTTTTATCTGCAGGATTTAGCTTAGCAGAGACAAGATTTTAATCTGGTGGATCCAGTGGCTGCTGCCCAGATGACCACCAGACACAGTTGACATCATCACAATCCCTCACTAGCAGTAGTTTATTGCTTTCGCTGGATTTGCACATAAAATTTATCGCTAAGAAGAGTTCAATTAATTTCTTCTTAGCCGGGTATAGTTATCATAGATCATGTGACTATCAGTTGTACTGCTCTCAAATTAGGAGAGCGGGCTATCCTTTATATGGCTATCCTTTATATAGGGAATCCAGCCATTCTTCCCTCGAAGGATGCCTATTGTAGAGGTAAGATACTCAGCATTCTCTCCTTCTTTTACCTATTCTCCTAACATTAATGTGATTGGGAAATGTATTCATAGGAGAAAGCAAATATTTTTGTAAATTATGTTTCTCCGATAATACTTACCCGATCACATTACAATAAAACTCTCCCAACCTCCCCACTAACGTGAGAATCCTAAGTTAATGTATCATTCAGCTTAAAACTGGTGCCACCTAGCGGTGGTAAAGGGAAGGTAATGGGTAAGAATTTCTTCCCTTTGTCTATATGGTATATAAAAAGAAAAGATGGCTGGATTTGGGAGGTAGCAGAGTTTATTTTCCTAATGTTAATGTGATCAGGTAACTATTCTGGGAGAAACATAATTTACTAACAACTTCGCTATCCTAGAGATGAAGGCCATAGGGAATGCATTTCATTGGTGGCAGGAGAAACTGTCTGGAAATGGCATCATCCTTCTATCCAACAACTCCACTGTGGTGAATTATCTCAAAATGCAAAGCGGGACCAGATCCCCAAATCTTTGCCTTCTGGTTTGGGATTTTCTCAGGTGATGTCATCAGCGATGACAAATCCATGTTCAAGTCCATCACATTTGGGGCAAACTCATTGTATTGGTGGACTCGTCCTGATGGAACCAGCTAATCCAAACCAAGTGGTTGATTCACCCCCTCGGTATTCAGTCGAATGTGTGCCCACTGGAGTCCACCACTCATGGTCCTGTTTGCAACCAGAGGGAATGCGAAGCTGCCAACCATTGTCTCTCAAGTCCCAGATCCAAAGGCAGGGGCAGTCAACACACTTTACATAGATATACCAGTCTGGATGCATACACTTTCCCTCCAACCCCTCTGATCCCAGAGGTCTTGCAAAAGCAAGGGAATCAGAGTGCCATCTTATCCTGATTGTTCCCCTCAAGTAGGAAAAATCATAGATAAATGATTTGTTAAACTTGGCAGAGGAAATTCCAAGGAAAATCATGGTCTTTCCTCATGTGCTCAAACAACCTTGATGCTGGTATTTCATCTGAACCCAGAACTGCTGAACTTGCACGTCTGGATCATATCAAACAAGCCCATAGGGGCAAACATTTTTCATAACAGGTTGTGGACAGAATCACAGAAGGCCCACCACTCTATAAGCATATGAGGGGAAGTGGAGAGTTTTCTCCCAGTGGTGCAAGCGGGAACATATCACTTAAAACATCGATACCCCAGATAGGTAACTTTCTCCTGTGGCTTTTTGAGGTTTAGAAGTTAGCACCCATTACTATAAAAGGCCACCATTCCACAATCACAGACACATTTTGTCATAATGGAAGGGAGGATATAGGACAAAGCAAAGACATCTCTGACCTTCTGGTGAACTTGGACCTGTCATGACTGAAAGCTTTGGGCCTGTGCCTGAAATGGAATCTACTATGGGTTCTGACATGGTTAAATAAAGCACCGTTTGAGCCGCGGCCTACAGCATCATTGGTAAGGCTGCAATGTTTACATGTGTAAACGGCTTAGTTTATTTTACTGCCTGTAAACATTTACAAAATAGGCAAATGTGTAAACAAACATGCATGTGGCTTTCAGTGATGCAGGAACTACCCATTCCAATTAAATGAGATATTTCTACATCTCTGCTTAAGGTGACTGTTTAGTCAGATTTTTCAGTTAATTCTTTTCTTACAGTATGTATGATTGTCACATTGAATGTGGCATCTCAAGGAAAAAGCCAAAGTTGACAAGAATTGGTTGTAGCGCACATTACACAACATTACATGTCAAGTTGATTTACTGATAATGCTGATAAAATTTTATTTAAACTACATTATTTACCTTTGAAAAAACATGTTTATTAACAGAACCTTTGGTTAGTAGCATTTTATTTTAAAGAAACACTATTTCCAGTTTTTAAGCCATTGTACAGTTTCTTTGTCTTTGTAGATCATACAAAAAGCATCCCATGAGCATGTCCATACAGTACATCCAGTTGCATTATATATTTGTTTCATCATGTATATGTATGTAGCAGTAGGAAGCAATATCATGATGATCCTAGGGATTTTTTTTACCTAATTGTCAGATATATTCAAGAAAGACATATCTTACATACTGAATTCTGTTGTAATAAGTGGCAAAAGACATACAGCAAATGAAAAAATCAAAAGTTGAGCAAGGTGCAGTGTGCATGTTATAATAGCAGTTCAGTAAGCCTAACTGGTAGATAGGTGGAAATGTTGAGGTTTTTTTAATCATTTCGATTGAATTGTATCATTTTGGTTATTGTAAACTGTGTACACAATTAGAAATTTTGGTAAATGTTGCAGCCTTAATCATTGGCTAATCTCTTATAAAACCTGCTTCCTAATCACTCTAGCAACAACAGGAAGAATAAGTGAGATACATGCTTTGTCGATTGATCAGAACTATTGGTATATTACAAATACAGTACACACCAAGTGTATCAACCATATTTCACTCATGCTGATGGAGGGTGCTGTTGAGTGTAGTTCAATGAACTATGCCTCTGAAATCTCTTGTCACTAGCTGTACTTCTCTCACCAGGTGTAAGTTTCACTCAATTCCACTTCAGGTGTAGATTCTACCTGGCCAGTTTGTGGATTACCTCTATATCCCTAAAGGACTTGCTACAGATGTTAACAGCATGGGTTATAAATCAATGAAGTCTTATTACCCAACGGCACAGTGTAGCTCAGACCTGACTTCACCTGTAAATTCTGGAGATTTATCTGTGTAGTGGGCTGTACTCCAGTGAATACTGCAAAGACATGAGAGGAAAATGTCATTACACTTTGTGTGTACTGTAATAATGAATTTATAGTATAAGACCATTTAAATTTTACTTCCAGGTAAAAAAAAAAGAAAAAGAAAATCTCATAAAAGTTTTGTTTTTTAGACTGTAGATCTGCAGGGGAGGCAGCTCTTGTTTTGCAACCCTTCAAGCACGAGGTAAGGAGACAATTTTTAATTTATATACACCTTTGTTACAGGGTATTTTGAAAACTTCCCGATTGTTTATGGCAGGTCTTGTATTGAGGTTCTTCATGAAATTTATTTAACAAAATGCCACCATGTTTATACTATAAACAGTCTAGAAATTAATGTCTGCTTTTTTACCTCAATTTTCAAACATTTTACAGAAATATTTACCAAATTAATAGTGAAGATTATGTACATTTAAGTTAAATACAGCACTCCCTCACTATAATGTCCTTCATTAGAAAATGATTCCTATTGTAAGGCCAGTATGGTCATGGATCCCATTTCATTATAACACTATTCCTATTGTAAGGCCAGTATAGTCATGGATCCCATTTCATTATAACACCATTCCTATTATAAGGCCAGTATGGTCATCGATCCCATTTCATTATAACACCATTCCTATTGTAAGGCTGGTATGGTCATGGATCCCATTTCATTATAACACCATTCCTAATGTAAGGCCAGTATAGTCATGGATCCCATTTCATTATAACACCATTCCTATTATAAGGCCAGTATGGTCATCGATCCCATTTCATTATAACACCATTCCTATTGTAAGGCTGGTATGGTCATGGATCCCATTTCATTATAACACCATTCCTATTGTAAGGCCAGTATAGTCATGGATCCCATTTCATTATAACACCATTCCTATTATAAGGCCAGTATGGTCATCGATCCCATTTCATTATAACACCATTCCTATTGTAAGGCTGGTATGGTCATGGATCCCATTTCATTATGACACCATTCCTATTATAAGGCCGGTATGGTCATGGATCCCATTTCATTATAACACCATTCCCATTGTAAGGCCAGTATAGTCATGGATCCCATTTCATTATAACACCATTCCTATTGTAAGTCAGGTATGGTCATGGATCCCATTTCATTATAACACCATTCCTATTGTAAGGCCAGTATAGTCATGGATCCCATTTCATTATAACACCATTCCTATTATAAGGCCAGTATGGTCATCGATCCCATTTCATTATAACACCATTCCTATTGTAAGGCTGGTATGGTCATGGATTCCATTTTATTATAACACCATTCCTGTTTTGTAAGGCCGGTATGGTCATGGATCCCATTTCATTATAACACCATTCCCATTGTAAGGCCAGTATAGTCATGGATCCCATTTCATTATAACACCATTCCTATTGTAAGGCTGATATGGTCATGGATCCCATTTCATTATAACACCATTCCTATTATAAGGCCAGTATGGTCATCGATCCCATTTCATTATAACACCATTCCTATTGTAAGGCTGATATGGTCATGGATTCCATTTTATTATAACACCATTCCTATTGTAAGGCTGGTATGGTCATGGATTCCATTTTATTATAACACCATTCCTATTGTAAGGCTGGTATGGTCATGGATTCCATTTCATTATAACACCATTCCTATTTTAAGGCTGATATGGTCATGGATCCCATTTCATTATAACACCATTCCTATTTTAAGGCTGGTATGGTCATGGATCCCATTTCATTATAAAATCATTCCTATTGTAAGGTCGGTATGGTCATGGATCCCATTTCATTATAACACCATTCCTATTGTAAGGCCAGTATGGTCATCGATCCCATTTCATTATAACACCATTCCTATTGTAAGGCCAGTATGGTCATCGATCCCATTTAATTATAACACTATTCCTATTGTAAGACTGATATGGTCATGGATCCCATTTTATTATAACACCATTCCTATTATAAGGCTGGTATGGTCATGGATCCCATTTCATTATAACACCATTCCTATTATAAGGCTGATATGGTCATGGATCCCATTTCATTATAACACCATTCCCATTGTAAGGCCAGTATAATCATGGATCCCATTTCATTATAACACCATTCCTATTTTAAGGCTGATATGGTCATGAATCCCATTTCATTATAACACCATTCCTATTATAAGGCCAGTATGGTCATCGATCCCATTTCATTATAACACCATTCCTATTGTAAGGCTGATATGGTCATGGATTCCATTTTATTATAACACCATTCCTATTGTAAGGCTGGTATGGTCATGGATTCCATTTTATTATAACACCATTCCTATTGTAAGGCTGGTATGGTCATGGATTCCATTTCATTATAACACCATTCCTATTTTAAGGCTGATATGGTCATGGATCCCATTTCATTATAACACCATTCCTATTTTAAGGCTGGTATGGTCATGGATCCCATTTCATTATAAAATCATTCCTATTGTAAGGTCGGTATGGTCATGGATCCCATTTCATTATAACACCATTCCTATTGTAAGGCTAGTATGGTCATGGATCCCATTTCATTATAACACCATTCCTATTGTAAGGCCAGTATGGTCATTGATCCCATTTAATTATAACACTATTCCTATTGTAAGACTGATATGGTCATGGATCCCATTTTATTATAACACCATTCCTATTGTAAGGCTGGTATGGTCATGGATCCCATTTCATTATAACACCATTCCTATTATAAGGCTGATATGGTCATGGATCCCATTTTATTATAACACCATTCCTATTTTAAGGCTGGTATGGTCATGGATCCCATTTCATTATAACACCATTCCTATTGTAAGGCTGGTATGGTCATGAATCCCATTTCATTATAACACCATTCCTATTGTACGGCCGGTATGGTCATGGATCCCATTTCATTAAGTGGTAGTCGAATTAGTTATGAGGGAGTGCTGTAGTAAGTCTTCTTGATCAAATGTTGCAAATTTAAAAGACAAATGACTGTCATCAAAATTGTTACAGTAAATAATATTTTTGAAAATTAAATTATATTTAAATTCTTTGTTTAAGAATATTTCCTATCTCGACCTTTTATCTGTTTATTAATTTCTCTGTGGTTTGCTTTGCAGGCTTGTGCCAGGCCGGAGTTTGGCAAGTGGGTTGGATGTGTAGGAGTGGATGCAGGGAATGATTGGCTGGCAAGTTCATTCTTCTTCTTGATGCCCCCATTGCAATTTGAATGGGGACATCTTCATTCCTGTCAATCTTGTCCATCCTGTAGTGGTTTAAAATTCTTTAAGTCCAAAATCCCAGACTCGCACAACTGCCATCAGACTCATTAACTTTCAAGGAGTAAAATCCGATGATAGATTTATCATACTTAAAATACAACAAATAAGAAAGCACACGAACATTTACATTTCATTTGCATATAAATTTCATGATGACGCTTTGGACAGTCCTATGGTACTAATCTGGTGAAAAAAGTTCCTTAGTATTCTGAAACTTTGAATTTAATTACCTGGGTAGTGGTATTAAAGTCACCATGAAATGACTTAATTACCTGGGTAGTGGTATTAAAGTCGCCATGAAATGACTTAATTACCTGGGTAGTGGTATTAAAGTCGCCATGAAATGACTTAATTACCTGAGTAGTGGTATTAGAGTCACCATGAAATGACTTAATTACCTGGGTAGTGGTATTAAAGTTGCCATGAAATGACTTAATTACCTGAGTAGTGGTATTAAAGTCACCATGAAATGACTTAATTACCTGAGTAGTGGTATTAAAGTCACCATGAAATGACTTAATTACCTGGGTAGTGGTATTAAAGTCACCATGAAATGACTTAATTACCTGAGTAGTGGTATTAAAGTCACCATGAAATGACTTAATTACCTGGGTAGTGGTATTAAAGTCACCATGAAATGACTTAATTACCTGAGTAGTGGTATTAAAGTCACCATGAAATGACTTAATTACCTGGGTAGTGGTATTAAAGTCACCATGAAATGACTTAATTACCTGAGTAGTGGTATTAAAGTCACCATGAAATGACTTAATTACCTTGGTAGTGGTATTAAAGTCACCATGAAATGACTTAATTACCTGAGTAGTGGTATTAAAGTCACCATGAAATGACCTAATTACCTGAGTAGTGGTATTAAAGTCACCATGAAAGGACTTAATTACCTTGGTAGTGGTATTAAAGTCACCATGAAATGACTTAATTACCTGGGTAATGGTATTAAAGTCACCATGAAATGACTTAATTACCTGGGTAGTGGTATTAAAGTCACCATGAAAGGACTTAATTACCTGAGTAGTGGTATTAAAGTCACCATGAAATGACTTAATTACCTGAGTAGTGGTATTAAAGTCACCATGAAATGACTTAATTACCTGAGTAGTGGTATTAAAGTCACCATGAAATGATTTAATTACCTGAGTAGTGGTATTAAAGTCACCATGAAATGACTTAATTACCTGGGTAGTGGTATTAAAGTCACTATGAAATGACTTAATTATCTGAGTAGTGGTATTAAAGTCACCATGAAATGACTTAATTACCTGGGTAATGGTATTAAAGTTGCCATGAAATGACTGGAGTCAAGTTCAAGTAAGGAAGAAAATCATTTAGCCATAGTAGCTGTGAAGGTCATTACATTGGGAAGAAACTACTGTTCCCACCTCATAACTTAAATGCATAAAGTTTAGTATTTCTCAGTCAAGATGAAAATGTTGCCTACTCTTCCCTCAATATTGCACTTTCTTGACTATAGTGCTGAAGGATAAAGTCCAAGGTAGTACTGAATGTAATATCCAGTAACAATAAATATGAATCCAAAGCATATAATGATTCCTAAACAGAATTAGACCAGAAGAAAATTATAAGAATTAAAACATTACCCCACCTCTGGCAAAGTTTTTGTATTTTCTTTGGTCAAAGTGTGCCACATGAAGACCAGGTATGTGTCCATGCTATGCCAGTAGGCAAAAACATCAGGTCAATGTTAGTTGACATTAATAATGATGTTGTTTCATCATGAGGTCAATCCACATTTCTCTGCCATGTCTTTTGCATGAAAATCATTTGAAAATAATTATGAAAGAGGTAGTTAAGGTAATTAGTGTGGTAAATTTTATTCTATGGTTTTTTAGTGACCCAGTGTCAAATGGCAAAAAGTTAGTAGTAACTTACCAGATGAGTCACTTGCACCAAGACTCATACACTGGACTCATTAACTGATTTGTAAGGCATGCATCTGTGCATATGTAGATGACCTGACTAGATTTTTCATGCAGTTCGAGTGATTTTTAGCTCTACTGGTCAGATGGTCATATCTACATGGGATTTTCAGTACCTACTCTTTCTGTACAGATGGTCATATTGACATGAGATATTCACTAAAAAACTTTTTTTAACACGTAGATGTTCCTAATTAAAAATGGTTCCAATCTGACACCCAACTTTCCTACCATGGAAGTAATGGGGCAGGCACATACAGACTGCTCGCTTGGAATACCAAGGAAGGACAGGAGACTTGCAGATCTCGATTTTATGACATGTGGTTCTAAATGAAAATGGTGCTAATGTGACATCCAACATCGTCACTGTGGTAGCCCTATTAAAAATGTTTTTATTGCTACTTCTCCTAAACAGATATTTGGATTGACATCGTGCTTTCAGTAAAAGACATGTTATGACATGTAGATGGTCAGAAATGAAAATGGTGCTAGTCTGGTGTCCAACATGGCCACCATCTTTCAAATCTTGTTATCACTACTTTTTCCTGAATCAATATTTATATCAACATGAGGTTTTCACTAAAACACATTATGGTATGTAGCTCGTCGTGAATGAAAATGGTGTGGATATGACCTCCCAATATGGCCACCACAGATTATCATGACTGCTTCTTCTGAATGGATGGTCTTACCCACATAGGTTTTTCACAAAAGCACTTATTGTTATATGTACTTAGTCCATGTTAAAATGATGCTGAACTTCCAAATGGCTGCCTTGGTGGCCCTCTTAAAAAGATCTTCTCATGGCTACTTCTCCTGAATGGATGGTTGTATTGACATGGACTTTTCAGTACACACTATAACTAAACAATATGTAGCAGGTTCTGAATGAAAATGGTCTTGATCTGACTGCCAACATGGTAGCTATGGTGGCCATCTAAAAAATCTTATCACAACTCCTCTTGAAAAAATGGCAGCATTGACATTGTGTTTCACTAAAACACATCTAGCAAAATAATTAATACTGAATGAAAATAGTAAAGAACAGACCACCAGCAAGTCTGCACTATTGTGACAAGTTTGAAAACCAGACCTACTTGAGGTCAAGTCTGAGGTCACTGCTTTTATTTTTATACTTTATCAAGCTTATGGGCACAGTGACTCCTACATGTACAAAAGAATTTTGACCAGGCTTTGCATTTAGTTCCTTTCCTATAAATAAATTGAAAGGCAGCACTCTGATATTGATTTCAAGGTCTTGACTAATTTTTTTATTAGTGATGGACTTGTGAGCATGATAGCACAAACAAGTATGAATGGATTTTTATCAAACCCAGTTTTTGAATATATCTGAAGAATACCTTGAATGATAACTGTTTATAATCTTGGGGGGGGGGGGTTTGTTCATTTTGACATGTGCATGTCCATATGTATGTCTGTCCACGTCCTAGATTAAGGTCAATATTATATTTTTTTGCTAAGTGTTCAAGTCTTTTTGTACTTTCTAGCTATATAAAAGGCAGGTTTGACACAAAAAGGGGTCTCTTGTTTTAAAAATGAAATATTAATTATGGATTAAATCAAACTTGGCATGTAGGTATTTCTTGACACAGTATCTGAGATGAGTTTAGTGATATCAGGTTTATGACAATTGGCCATGAGATAGATGATTAACTGATTTACTGCATTTTTTTTGTCATCATTTTAACTCAGACATATAAGAAAATATTTTTGTTGATAAATTTGATTTGTTGGAGTTTCTCAAAAATATCTGAGATGATTTCAATACTCGGCGATTAAAAAGATAAAAGGACAGAAGAAACAGACTTCTCAGGGAATACCTGCACAGTGTGCTTAAAATTTTTTGCTGTAAATTTCATGGAGAGTTTGCTCATTTGTCTATGTCAGGAGCTGTCCATTTTGGAGGTTCATTCTCTTTCCCGTTATGGTTTCATTAAATAAAATGCATTTAAGATCCGTTTTTGAAACTGATTTATCCCACAACATTAATAAGGCACCAGACCATCATGGTGTTAAGTTCCAACAAGGCATGCTGGGATAGAGACATATGCACATTGTAAAGAATATTTGTATGCATTTTCATTAAATATAAAAGCGGAGTGTGTGCATATTAAGGCATTTGGTTATATTATATTGAAGACAGTAGGAGGTCACATTGTTGTTTTCGGCCATATGGACAGAGATATGGAGCTGTTAACAAGGTACCATATTTTTACAGTACCAGTGTGTGATGGTGTGATGATCATCAACTGTAAACAGCATTGACCACTGATATGCCTTTGCTTCAAGTGCCAGCAGATCAGGTCTGGAAATAAAAAAACTCGTCGGCTTGAGATTTTGTTTTTACCAATCACAAATGACACTACAGATTCAAGATCATTTCTGATTGGCTGATGGTGGAATGTCAGTCTCATACTCAAGCTCAGAGTCAACATATTTTGATACAATTTGGTCTGTACATTGTCTCATAGACCTAGATGTACTTCTCGTGGGTTTTGTCTCATCAATTCCATGTTGGATAGAGTTATGGCCCTTGACAATTAACTTCACATCTTCACATGGGATGTTGCTTGTAACCATCATAGCTCAAGAACCACAGGGTCCATGTTAGGAGGCAATTCAAGTAAAATAGTTGCCCCAATGACTGTCATTTCACTCAAATATACGAAGAAAGCAAAGCTGTCTTCACCTTTTCTCAAGTAGATGCAACACCCACCAACCCTATTTAGGACATTGTAATTTTGTGTGTTCTACATACAATATCAAGTCTCATTCTGTTAAAAAAGCAATATAAAACTGATTTTCATGGTTTTTGATCAAGGTTTGTGTCAGTTCATTGATCAATTATGTTTACAATTACTCTTCATTCTTATGAGATTCCTGCAGAAAATTCACACGGAGATGAAAAATTGAGTAAAATTCCATGCATTTGTAATCTAGTCAAGAGCAAATTATTGGAGGTTGTTAGACTGATTGCTAGTAAAAGTAAATGAGTTTGTTTCATATTTCATCCTGTAAAATTTGGCAGAGAGAACTTATACCTCAATATATGTCACCCATTTTTGAGGTTATCATCTTTTGCAAAACGACAGAAATTTTGCTGAATCAAACTAAGAAAATGTTAATACTTTCATAAAGTTTAATGAGTATTTCATTTGTTTTTTATGTTATTTGGCCATAGTGGCTTAGTAAAATAGCTGTTTTAAGTGAATGTTTTGAACATTCTATATTTTGACCTCTCTACTCTCACTTCTTCTTTTCTCACCACATTGCCCTATTCTGGCAGGGGAGAGAAGTCACTTCACCATAAAATTTTAGTCAAGCATGGACCCTGAACAATTCAGCATATTCTAATGCAATTTGGTTTCAACTTTGTCTCACCCACCTAGATGTGCCTTTTATGGGTTTTCTCGTCAATGCCATTATGGATAGAGTTATGGCCCTTGACAATTAACTTCACATCTTCACATGGGATGTTGCTTGTGACTGGCAAAAGCTCAAGAACCACTGAACATACATGTATTCAGATGTAATTTGGAATTGACATTTTCTCATAGACCTAGATTTGCCTTTTATAGGTATAGAGTTATGCCCCTTTTAGAGCACATTCATTTCTTCACATAGAAACTTGGAATATTGCTTGCAGTTAGTGTAACTCAAAGACCATTCAGATATTCTGATGGAATTTCGTAAGAACATTGTCTCTTAGACCTAGATATGCATTGTATAGGTTTTGTCTCATCTATACCATTTTGGACAGAGTTATGGCCCTTGACAATTAACTTCACATCTTCACATGGGATGTTGCTTGTAACTATCACAGTTCAAGAACCGAATTGTTCATGCCAAGTGATTCAGGCAATCAGCTTTTATCTTCACATGGAATATTACTTGTAATCAGCATAGCTCAAGAACCATTCAACATATTCTAATGCAATTTGATGTGACTATTGTTTCATAAACCTGTGTGTCTTTTCTGCTTCATTTTGTACAGAGTTATAACCCATGTTGATCAGCTTCATCCTTTCCATGGGATGTTGCTTGTGTTGATGAGACCTTAAAGGAGTTGAATTTCAAGCATGCCATATCATCATTTAGATGAGTCGTGATCCCTGAATACCGATCGTCTCCTAACTTCTGTTTAAGGACCTACAGAACGAATTGTAGTGAGCAGGGTCGTAAGTGATACACCCATTGCTAATAGCTTAGCGTTGTTTATGGTGTAAGGGACCAGGTAAGGTTAATTAATAATGCATGTAAATGTTTGTGTTTATTTTGTATGGAATGACTAGATGCATAAAAAAATACCTATTACTCAGTATTAAACTTTTTATATAGAAGTCTGAAAAATGAGGTGCATTTAACTTGTTCATTTGATTCTTAGATTTGTGGAGGTGGCCCAAGAATGTCTGCCTGGTACCTGAGGTCACTCACCATGTCGACAACCTTTGACACACCAGGAGCATGCCAACAGTTCATTATGTTCAATGAGGACACTGTAAGTCTAACTCTAAATTTAGAGACCTTTTAATTGTATATTTAATTAGGATAATTATATTTTTGAAATATATTTGAAGTCTCATCTTACATTGGATAAAATCTTTTGTAAATATTCATTGGATTGCCATTTGCCTATGTTGCTTATTACCGGCCATAGAATTTTTAGATATAACCCCCACCCACCCACCTCACCCCAGCCCTTTTGAGAATCAGTTTTTGTATACCCCCACAATTGCACAGAAACCACTCAGCATAGAAAAATTTAATTTTGCAGGCATATTTGTATCCAAATATAGATTACCAATTTAGACTTGTAGGCCATTACAGCAATTTTTCAATTATGTACACATCTTTTTACGTTTTTTTTTACTTTTACTTTTTTGACAAAAACCTTGTTAGCATGACTGCACAAAAACCACTTGAGATTGTCAAATAAAATTTGGTATGCCTATTTGTATGCATATGTATATTATATTTTCAGGACATTACATGAGTTTTTCAATTTTTTACACATTTTGAACCTTTTGGAATTCTTTGACAAAACCTTAGCACAATTATCAATAAGAAAAAAACACCTGAGGTCGACAAATGAAATTTGGTGGGCATGATGGTACTCTTTACATTTGTTAATGACCTGATTAAATTTTCATGCCATTGAAGCCATATTTTACATTTTTAACAATGTTTGAATGTTTGTTATTTTTATATGCTCACTGCAAGGCAGAGCATGCTATGTTATGATGTCCATCTGGCTGTCCATCCATCACATATATTGTTTCTGCACAGTAACTCAAGTTGTCCACCATCTACATTTACCAAACTTTGTGAATGACTTGCACTTTGGTTAAAGAAGAACCTTATCTATTTCAGGGTCAAAAGTTCACAGATTTAGGTCACTGTGACTGAAAGAAGAAAAATTGTGTACACACAATAACTTGAGTTCTTCACCATCTACAGTTACCAAACTTTGTGGATAGCTTGCACTTGAGGGGAGGAAAAACCCTATCACTCTTGTGGTCAGAAGGCCCAAGGTCAAGGTCATTGTGACTGAAAGAAGAAAAATAGTTTCTGCACAATAACTCGAGGTCTCCACCATTAACAGTTACCAAACTGGGGATGACTTGCACATCTTGTAAGGAAAACCCTATTGATTTTGAAATGAAAATGTCAGGTCAGGGTCACTGACTGAAAGAATAAAACTGATTTTTGTACAATAACATTAGTTCTACATCACATACAGTACAGCTCATGTGATTTTTCATTTCTCCATGCATCGTGATGGTGGTGGAGAGAATATTGAGAGGATTAAGAAAAAGTCCCTCCACCATCTCCACTCGCATCTTGATGGAGTTGCCACAGCTTCTCATGGAGAATAAATCAGCACAGCACACTTTCTCACAGAGTTGCATCTGACGATCACCATGTAGTGGATGTGGTGCCGAGAGTTTCATTGAGAGAGAGAGTGAGAGCATGGTGGAGCACTGACTTATCGACGTTCATATGAACTAACGAACACTTTTTTAAATTCTTCCAAATCAACTTTTAGATAACATCAACCTAATGCAATGATACGCAAACTTTATTAACACTATATATTGAATGAAGTATCTAATTCACAGGTTTTCTTTTTTTTTAAATCCTGTGTTATCAGAACCATTGGCAATTTATTTATCATCAAATATTTAAGAATAATAAATGCAGTTCTTTGATTGTTAAAATGTGATATATTTGTAGTCTGCTTCCAGTCCATTATGAATCATACCCCACCTCCTGTCTTTGAAAGAATTTAATTGGCAGAGGTACAATCTAGCTGAGGATTATTTAATCTCTTCATACCACACAAATTTCAAACCAAACCTTGTTCCATCAGCACAAACGTTTGTAATTTGGAAAAATCAAGTCATGAATGGCGAGTGCAATGTTAAAAAAATGCTATTTTTAGTAGATGGAGCAGCCTAATGTACATTGTAAGGTGCATGGTTGTGACACAGATGCTCGCACAGTAATAATAAAGTCGGTACATCTACACTATATACAATGTGCAAGATACCAACTGCTATAACCAGTAAAATTAAAATAAATGGGATTAAACTACAATGACAGAATTCTCTGAATCATAAAAATGTAATGTAATTTTTTTAAGGGGGGAAGCGATTTAGATTCTTTTAGAAAAGCTTGAAAACAATTATATTGCACAGATTTTGTGGAAAACAAAGACCTTTACTTTTAAAAAATAAATTTCTTGTAATGAAAAAGAAAAATTTATCCCAGTCAGAAAGAAAATTCCAGCCTGTGCACACATAGAAACACCCTCCCCCCAAAAAAAAATTTAATGGTAGGTCCCTTACACTACACATGCAGTAGGCCCTATTGCATCAGAATTTAACTGGCTCAAAGTTGTGATATTCAACCTCATGAACACATGCTTTTGTTGACATTGTGTTCAGCCATTACCACTTAAGGACTAAGTATGTGGTTCACATTTCAGTTTAAATTCAGTGTTTTCTCTTCTTTTCTTTATTTTAAATATCATTGGTTCATTTGGAATTAAACTGTCCATATCTCAGAGGATTACTTTTCCTTTACAACAATAGGATAAATTTATGCTGTTCAAGAGAAGCTGAAAGGTGTGCTTCTTGTCAAGTCAGTGCATAAGTTTGTTCACATTTCTTTGAATAAATTAAAAATGTAAAATTCCTAGAAGTGTCTGTGATCTACTTTCCACTGATCATGATGTAAAATACTTGGGCTACATTGTTTAAACTGAATTGGGAATGCCAATGAATTTTTCACATCAGCAATAACTGCAAATAGAATTATTGCATAGAAGCTGTTCAACCTTTTCTAAACACTCATGTATTGAAATGATTTGTTTTTATTGTCTAAATAAATAATTGACATAAAGATGATTGATTCTTCGAATAATATCTGATTGTAAATCAATCTGACGTCTCAGTCTTTCCATGGGCAGTCTTCATGCATTGGCTATTCAAATGTCAGTGATTAATGTCGACCTGTCCCCTCCTCAATGGAGTTGCACAAGACATGCATGCCAAGTCATGGTGGTGATTTGTAGGTATTTACCCCACCACTGCCAAGTCATGGTGGTGATTTGTAGGTATTTACCCCTCCACTGCCAAGTCATGGTGGTGATTTGTAGGTATTTACCCCTCCACTGCCAAGTCATGGTGGTGATTTGTAGGTATTTACCCCTCCACTGCCAAGTCATGGTGGTGATTTGTAGGTATTTACCCCTCCACTGCGGAGTAAGCATGGAGGAGATTAACTGCCCTACCACGATACATGGAGAAACAAAAAATAGTGTAAGCTGTACTATACATGGACCAAACTATGTGGATGGCTTGCACTTGGGGTAAGAAAGAAGGCTGTTGATATTGGGGTGAAAAGGGCAAGGTGACTGACTGACAGAAGAGAAATGGTTTCTGAACGAGAAATTCAGTTATTTACATTGATGATTATTAAGCATAGGGCTGGCATATAATGTTTACAGTACTCTTGTTTTTAGTTTTGCAAGCTTTTAATTAGAAGATTGTGAGACAATGGTAACACTTTCCCATGAGCAACGGCATCTTTATTTATGTTAAGGTTGAGTTATATGTTTTTTTGTTATTGTTTTTGAAAGTCATATGCACTTACCCATGAGCAATGGCATCTTTATTTATGTTAAGATTGTGTTAGATGTTTTTTAGTTATTGTTTTTGAAAGTCATATGCTATGGGATTATATCATTGTACAGTGAGACTATTGATATGCTATGGGATTATATCATTGTACAGTGAGGCTATTGATATGCTGTGGGATTATATCATTGTACAGTGAGGCTATTGATATGCTATGGGATTATATCATTGTACAGTGGGGCTATTGATATGCTATGGGATTATATCATTGTACATTGAGGCTATTTATATGCTATGGGATTATATCATTGTACAGTGAGGCTATTGATATGCTATGGGATTATATCATTTACAGTGAGACTATTGATATGCAGAACCCATGTGAATAATTGTCTCTCTTGGTCTGAACAAAATGTGTGTTGCTTAAGGTTAGAGACAGGTTGCTATAGTTGATGTCAACACATGATTTTATTATAATTGTGCTGTCTGGTATAATTTTGGTTTGCTAAGGTCAGAAATTTAGTGATATCTCATTGAATGAAAGATATGACTTCCAGTAGTCTATTCCATGTTTTGTTATTGAAGACAGGGACAATCTCAGTGTGTTTGGTCTGCCAGATATTAATATGAAATAGGCAAAGCCTTGGATGACTTATCATAATGTCACTGACTGACATTGCATGTGACACTATGGAGATCTATCGCTATGTGACACATTAATGTTCTTAGCCTTAGCAAAGGAAACTTTAATACATTGCATGGTATATATCTCAGATTGTTTCTATTATTGTATGTTTTTGTACATACAAATTATAAATTGTTGTTGATATCAAACTATTTGACTGTTTTGTAACTTGTTGCACACTATACAGGGCTCCAAAATTTCAGTTGTATGCTCATATTTACTTGTGGTGGCTGAGGAAGAGTTGCATGTCCAATTGGTCGAGTGGCATTTAAGCAGATTCAGTAGCATGTACAGTGTAGGACAAGTAAAATTTATATAGGACAAGTAAAAGTTCCAAGTTACTTTCACTGCAAAACATGTAGCTAACTGAAATTTTTTGGTATTGCTTTGCTAAAGAGTAGAGGTTGAAATCGGTGTATTTGATTTGGAGATTTTTGGCTTTCAGCACTCAAAATTTTCAAAGAATACTTTTTGGAAAATCTTTATATTGATATACACATTATTATAAGATATCAATTTGGAAAAAGTGTACCAATTACTGCACAACCTGCACTTACCAAACATTCACTATTATTTTGGAAGTACCAATTTCAGTGGATTTTCCTGATACTATAAACCACACAATCAAAGACCAAACAATGATCACCTCTCAAGACAATGGGGCTGTCTTCCCTATCCACAAATTTCAGTTCCCAGAAACTGCAATTTTCTGCAAATAATACAACAGATTTTTACATCACAAAATAAATTAAATCACTGTAGGTTTTCCAAAAAAATTTAAATGTTGCTTTGTAGGAATACAATCCAGCTGCTCTAGATACTGTCTCATCTTCATCAGTGTCCTATGTTTTTTATAAGAGGTCAATGTAAAAACTAGAAATAAGTGGCATGTGCTCGAACAGGTCACCCATTGCCTCCCAACTTTCTGACATGTAATAAAAACTTATTTCTGAAACAGAATATCTGCAGAGAGGTGTATGAATTTTGACCTTTGCAGATTTTTGGCAATTCAGCAGCAGGTGCTTTGACCTTTCTGACAGCAATTTTCTGATTGACAAATGTAGGTTAGAAGTCTTCAAGAACATGCTTTAAATAATGCAATAAAACTTGAATTTTAATAACTCACACATCAAACTTGAATACTCAGCATTATTTGTTATACAGGGGAAACAAACAGTACTGGGTCAGAAGTGAGTGGCCACTTATGTTGACATCATAGGAAGTAAACTAATGTCATGGTTATATCTAAACAATCCTCTGACAGAAGTATTAAAGAAAGTGGTACTTGCACATCTAATACTTCCTGATTAAACCCTTGACTCTTGTAACAGCTTTCAACCGCTTAGGTTTGGAGTCATAAAGTCCTGTGTAAGATTGGTTGAGAGACCCAAATGTCAAGAAAAACATGAATGAAATCAGCCCTAGATTTAAATTCATGTCGACTTTTTTCAATCCAGGATTTTGAGGCCCCGGGTAGCCGAATGGTCTAAGGTGGTCGCCTTTACCAATCACTGCCATCTCACCTCTGTCTACGTGGGTTTGAGTTTCGGGCTCAGTCAATGTGGATATGTGAGAAAGCTTGCCAGTAACTTCCCGTGGGTCGGTGGTTCTTCACGGGGTTTGCACGGGTTCTTCCTCCACCAGATAAAACTGGCCGCCATGTATAGCCTATCATGTGCTGAAAAATGGTGTTAAACCCACAACAACAAATCAATCCAGGATTTTAATGTCTTCCATATATTTTTAAAAATATTTTGGTCTGGGGTCTGTGATAGCCAGGTTATGGATTCTGTGTTTTAACGATTTTCCAGTTTTGTCCTCCTAGCAAAATATGGACTGGACAGTTATCCTCCTGGAAGGATAATTCCACTGTTGAAAATACTTTTGCAATAACTGGCCACAAATTTTCATCAAAGGTGCCAATATACTTGTCAGAGTTAATTTTGCCCTCAACAGGGGGTCAGATTTCCAACACCATTGTAGGTAATGCACCGTCAAAGTATTTACAAAATATACTTAAATGTTAAGTGTGCACCATACAGACCTAAACAGTCTGGTTGAAAATCTTTATTGGGCTTTTTATTAACATACACTTTTAATCTTTGTCCAAAAATAACTTTATATTCATCACTAATGATTATTCTTGGCCAGTGGTTTTCAACTGTTCAGTTATGTCTCTATTTGTACCATGAAACACATGATGCACAATTTTGCTGAGAAATTGTCATTTGCCTCCTTTCAGTACATCTCCAGAATCCTAAACTCTTTAATTTTCTTTAGACAGTGCTTCTAGAGACATTAACACCAGCAGACTCATTAAAAGCTACACTAAAGTCTTGAAAAGATTGTCTAGTATTATCAAAGATTGCAATGATTACTCGTATTGTTCATGATTTTAGTCTTCCCACTTGTTTCTTTTTACTATAGACCCCCTTTTGTGAAATTTTTTCAAATACTTCTGAATTATAGAGCACAATATTCCAGGGATTTCAGATATTTTCTACCGCATAAATCTTTTTTTGCTAACTGAATTATCATCTGTTCTGACCATCTGTCAATTTCTTAGTGCAAGGCGACATATTTTGATTACATAACCAGGGAGGTTTAAAAATAGTAATCACTACAAATTTACACTTTCAGACTACAGTAAATATGCTAGTTAGTGTACTAAAATAAAATCAAGTTTTCAAAATAGTTACTATCTATGCAGTGACCATTTTAAATCATATTTCTCAAAATGAGAATGATTCTTAAACCAGTGGCTAGTCACTTTTTACCTGACACTGTAGGTATCCTATTTTGATCTGTCTGTCCATACCCTATCTGTCTGTTCATAAATATTTTTATTTCCAGAGCGTAGCTGTCAAACTTTTCAAGGTATTTCAACGATACTTGAAACACATGTCAAGCAAGTTATGTTGAGCCCACATTAGTGGTGAAGCTAGGCAATAGCAGTCATTTAATAGCAGTAGTGTCGACAGTTTAAAGCTTCAATTAAAAATTTTTCATTTGCATATATTTCCTAAAAACTTTAATTGATTTTCCTCATACTTGGGATGAATCATTATGAAGCTAAGAAAATTCATTCTGTGACACTCTCGCTTGCAACTTTTTCCTTGGGGTCAAGGTCACAGTCATAGAAGATTTGCATTAAGATTTTGGTTAGAGCTTTATCATTTGCTTACACTTCCTAAAATCCTTAATAGACTGTCATCATATTTGGCATCACTCATTATGAAGCTGAGACAATTCATTCTACAACACACTTGTTTGCCCCTGTGACCTTGGAGTCGAGGTCAGTGAAAATATGCGTTAAGGTTTTGGTTAGAGTTTTCTTTGTTTGCTTATATTTCCTAAACCCCTTCATGGATTTTCTGCATACTAGGAATGAATCATTATGAACAAAGACAATTTATTCTGTGACACTTGCCCCTTTGACCTTAAGGTCACAGTCTTAAAATATTTGTGTTAATGTTTTGGCTATAGATTTCCCATTTGCCTATATTTCTTAAACCCTTGATGGGTTTTTTTCATACTACGGATGAATCATTATGAAGGTAAGAAAATTCATTCTGTGACAAACTCACTTGCACCTATGACTTTGGGGTCAAGGTAACAGTCACAGAAACTTGGCATTAAGGTTTTTTACTTGCTTACATTTCCTAGAGTCCTTGATGGATTTTCTTCATGCTTGGCACAAATCATTATGAAGATAAGAAAATTCATTGTGATATGCACCTTTTTGACCTTTTGGTCAGGGTCACATGTTTTACAGTAATGCGCTGATTGTGGGCTTGACATGCAGGCTCTGGCCTTCTTGTGCGACTTAGAATTTTCAACTTTCAGTATTTGTTATATTACTATAGAAACAAAGTGTAGCATAAGCAGTTTCAAATTGAGGGTGACTGGTCATAAGTAGTATAAAACCAAGGGTGACTGTCACAAGCAGTATAAAACTGAGGGTGACTGGTCATAAGTAGTATAAAACCAAGGGTGACTGTCACAAGCAGTATAAAACTGAGGGTGACCGGTCACAAGTAGTATAAAACTGAGGGTGACTGGTAATAAGTAGTATAAAACTGAGGGTGACTGTCACAAGCAGTATCAAACTGAGAGTGACTGGTCATAAGTAGTATAAAACCAAGGGTGACTGCCACAAGCAGTCTAAAACTGAGGGTGACTGGTCACAAGTAGTATAAAACTGACGGTGACTGGTAATAAGTAGTATAAAACTGATGGTGACTGTTACAAGCAGTATAAAACTGAGGGTGACTGGTCATAAGTAGTATAAAACTGAGGGTGACTGGTAATAAGCAGTATAAAACTGAGGGTGATTGTCACAAGCAGTATAAAACTGAGGGTTATTTGACTATAAGTAGTATAAAATTGAGGGTGATTGGTCATAAATAGTATAAAATTGAGAATGTTGGCTATAAGTAGTATAACATTAAGGATGATTCGTCATAAGTAGTATAACATTAAGGATGGTTCGTCATAAGTAGTATAACATTAAGGATGGTTCATCATAAGTAGTATAACATTAAGGGTAATTGGTCATAAGTTGTATCAAATTGAGAATGTTGGCTATAAGTAGTATAACATTAAGGATGATTCATCATAAGTAGTATAACATTAAGGATGATTGGTCATAAGTAGTATAACATTAAGGATGATTCGTCATAAGTAGTATAAGATTAAGGATGATTCATCATAAGTAGTATAACATTAGGGATGATTCATCATAAGTAGTATAACATTAAGGGTGATTCGTCATAAGTAGTATAACATTAAGGGTAATTCGTCATAAGTAGTATAACATTAAGGGTGATTCGTCATAAGTAGTATAACATTAAGGACGATTCGTCATAAGTAGTATAACATTAAGGGTGATTCATCATAAGTAGTATAACATTAAGGGTGATTCGTCATAAGTAGTATAACATTAAGGATGATTCGTCATAAGTAGTATAACATTAAGGATGATTCGTCATAAGTAGTATTACATTAAGGGTGATTCATCATAAGTAGTATAACATTAAGGATGATTCATCATAAGTAGTATAACATTAAGGATGATTCATCATAAGTAGTATAACATTAAGGATGGTTCGTCATAAGTAGTATAACATTAAGGATGGTTCGTCATAAGTAGTATAACATTAAGGATGGTTCATCATAAGTAGTATAACATTAAGGGTAATTGGTCATAAGTTCTATCAAATTGAGAATGTTGGCTATAAGTAGTAAAACATTAAGGATGATTCATCATAAATAGTATAACATTAAGGATGATTCGTCATAAGTAGTATAACATTAAGGGTGATTGGTTATAAGTTGTATCAAATTGAGAATGTTGGCTATAAGTAGTATAACATTAAGGATGATTCATCATAAGTAGTATAACATTGAGGATGATTCGTCATAAGTAGTATAACATTAAGGGTAATTCGTCATAAGTAGTATAACATTAAGGGTGATTCGTCATAAGTAGTATAACATTAAGGGTGATTCGTCATAAGTAGTATAACATTAAGGGTGATTCATCATAAGTAGTATAACATTAAGGATGATTCGTCATAAGTAGTATAACATTAAGGGTGATTCATCATAAGTAGTATAACATTAAGGGTGATTCATCATAAGTAGTATAACATTAAGGGTGATTCGTCATAAGTAGTATAACATTAAGGGTGATTCATCATAAGTAGTATAACATTAAGGATGATTCATCATAAGTAGTATAACATTAAGGGTGATTCGTCATAAGTAGTATAACATTAAGGGTGGTTCGTCATAAGTAGTATAACATTAAGGGTGATTCATCATAAGTAGTATAACATTAAGGGTGATTCGTCATAAGTAGTATAACATTATGGGTGATTCATCATAAGTAGTATAACATTAAGGATGATTCGTCATAAGTAGTATAACATTAAGGGTAATTCGTCATAAGTAGTATAACATTAAGGGTGATTCGTCATAAGTAGTATAACAATAAGGGTGATTCATCATTAGTAGTATAACATTAAGGGTAATTCATCATAAGTAGTATAACATTAAGGATGATTTGTCATAAGTAGTAAAACATTAAGGATGATTCATCATAAGTAGTATAACATTAAGGATGATTCATCATAAGTAGTAAAACATTAAGGATGATTCATCATAAGTAGTATAACATTAAGGATGATTCGTCATAAGGAGTATAACATTAAGGATGATTCGTCATAAGTAGTATAACATTAAGGATGATTCGTCATAAGTAGTATAACATTAAGGATGATTCGTCATAAGTAGTATAACATTAAGGGTGATTCGTCATAAGTAGTATAACATTAAGGATGATTCGTCATAAGTAGTATAACATTAAGGATGATTCGTCATAAGTAGTATAACATTAAGGATGATTCGTCATAAGTAGTAAAACATTAAGGATGATTCGTCATAAGTAGTATAACATTAAGGATGATTCGTCATAAGTAGTATAACATTAAGGATGATTCGTCATAAGTAGTATAACATTAAGGATGATTCGTCATAAGTAGTATAACATTAAGGGTGATTCGTCATAAGTAGTATAACATTAAGGATGATTCGTCATAAGTAGTATAACATTAAGGATGATTCGTCATAAGTAGTATAACATTAAGGATGATTCGTCATAAGTAGTATAACATTAAGGGTAATTCGTCATAAGTAGTATAACATTAAGGGTGATTGGTCATAAGTTGTATCAAATTGAGAATGTTGGCTATAAGTAGTAAAACATTAAGGATGATTCGTCATAAGTAGTATAACATTAAGGATGATTCGTCATAAGTAGTATAACATTAAGGGTAATTGGTCATAAGTTGTATCAAATTGAGAATGTTGGCTATAAGTAGTATAACATTAAGGATGATTCGTCATAAGTAGTATAACATTAAGGATGATTCGTCATAAGTAGTATAACATTAAGGATGATTCATCATAAGTAGTATAACATTATGGGTGATTGGTCATAAGTAGTTTAACATTATGGATGATTGATCTTAAGTAGTATAACATTAAGGGTGATTCGTCATAAGTAGTATAAAATTTAGAGTGTTGGCTATAAGTAGTATAACATCAAAGGTGTTTGGCCATAAAGTATAAAATTGAGAATGTTGGCCATAGGGTACTAGCAGAAGTGATATAAAAATTGAGAGTACTGGATCATAGGGTGCCTTCAGTAGGAGTCTTTATAACCAGGGTACTAGAAGAATATGTCATCTCAAGATGAGTCTTGTTACCTCCCTTAAAGCAGTTTTCTGATTGAAAAAATGCAGATTAGAAGTCTACTGCCCATTCATGAACATTTGGAACAGATTGAATACTTGACATAACTTAAATGACATTCTTAGTCTGTAGTAAATCATTCTATAGCCAACAAGTGCAAAAACTCTACACCAGTGTGACCAAAGAATGCCATGAAAAATACATTTTTCACCCCAAACACGACAAAAATCTACAGTATAAAAGCTTACAAAAAACCACAAAAATCTACAGTATAAAAGCTTCGAAATTGTGCTCAGGTCAAGATTTATTTTCTTTTAAGAATAGGAGAGCGAGGCAAACTATCTTCTTTGAAAACATTTTACTTTACATGTAACCTAGCATTATCATCATGTACTTTAATATTGCTATCTACATGTAATTAAAATATAAACACAAAGATGAGAAATTTTGGTATTTATTAGCCAGAAGTGCTTAGAAAATTCCATTAAGAGCAAAGAAAGTCCATAAATTTCAAAATGACAAGAAAAAATCTGCAGGTGTGGTCACCCTGTGACACAATCAAAACTCGAACAAAACTTTTCTTCTACTTTGAATGTTCTACTGTATTTATGCTTATTATGCCTGCACTTCAGTGAATAGCAGGGATATTGTCATTGCCACAATTTATCAGTCCATCCATTTATCCATTCATCCATTTGTTTGTCCATCTGTGACAAAACATGTCATCACTTCTCCAACACCTTTTGAAGGATTTGAACCCTTTCTGATACAAAAGTTTATATGGATGATCCTACCTAATTTCACTGTAAACACATTCCAGTGCCTCTACCACATTTTAGTGTAAGGATGTTTGGACATCCCTGCCATGTTTCCATACAAGCACATCTGGATACCCCTGGTAAACAATTGCCATTTGAATGGTCAATTCATAGCACCACCTGATGGGAATATCTACTCTAGTAAAACAGACTTTCTGGAAATTTCTATGAAGTCACAGCATGTTCTAGTATATTAGTTGAATCTAAAATAGTCAAGATAAGAGGATGTCAGAAATTCCCCCAAAATGAAAATTGCTGCAGCTATCATTGCAAGTAGAATCATGGAATCCAGACTATCAGATCTGTTTTTGAAGATTGAATTTATCTCAAGACTTTGTCAGTAATCATGGAAAACTGTTTTAAAAACAAAAAAGAACAAAATAATCCCAAATAGCTTACATAGCAATGATAGTGATTGCCAATTTTGAGGCCCAACACCAAGCAGAATATGTTTACAGCATACTAACCTGAGACTCACTGCTTGATGTACAATTTAGGAACAATGTTGCTGTTTATCATATTGTAATTCAGAGAGAAACAATAAGCAAAAAAGTATTGAATTTGAAAGCTTTAACTATGAATATATCAATGTGCAGTTTTTCCCAGCCAGATATATTGGGATACTGTCAGCTGTTCTTATGATAAAGCGTTGTATAATGTAGCAAGAGACCTGTATATTGAGCTGTAATTTAGTGGTAGATGTGGTGAGAAAAAGGCTAAGGAAACTTTGTAGACTAGATTTTGTTATTTGTGTAGATGTGCAATAAGGTTTAACTTGTTTGCTCTGGCTCATTTTTGAGACATATTTTCAAGAAAGGGTTTGTCATTGCATCTGCCTACATTACTAAACGGATTTTACTGACACTTTGTAGACTACCAGTAGATATACGGTTTGTGTTAATGCATGTAGGGTTTTACTTTTTCCTGTGACTTATTTTTGAGGATATTTTTTTTTTTTTGTGTGTCAAAAAAGGAGTATTTTCGGAATTGAGTTCATCGTTGCTTCTTCTTCAACACCGCTTGGAGGATTTTATTGAAACATTGTAGACTAAATAAATGGTTGATGTGCAGTAAGGTTTTACTTTTTTCTTATGGCCTATTTTGGGCAAACTTTCTTGAAAATTGTTTCGAAAAAGAGGAATTTTGAGAATTCATCTATTTTCTTTAGTATTTTTGCAACCCTACGCAGTATTACTGCTGGACATTCACAGATGTGCAGGAAACATTATGATTTTTCATTGCTTCAAAAGCCTTGAGAGAGATGGAATGTATGTTGTTTGCTGTATAAGAAACAAGCCTGAAATGTGGGGATATGTATGTCAGTGACTCAATGTACATATAGTACTTTGCTTTTGATTACAGGTGATATCAGCAGGCACAGAGTCCTTTGTAAATCACTGGTACATGAATGGTGACTGTAAGTCCAGGGTACCCTGTACTCCAACCAGTGTGTTCAGTGTAGCTATCAACAGAGAGTCAGAAAATAACAGGGTATGTTTTTGATCAGATATGTTTTTTAACTCTACCAATGAAAGCTGTGGGGTATTATTATTTATCATCATCTGTATGGGCAGGTATCTATTTATTTTGGTTTCTGGATGATACTTTTAGTTCTAGTAAACAGATTTCAACACAATGCAACTTGGTACATGCATTCCCCTTAGCTCAAAGAAGAAACCTATTGATTTAGGGGTCAGTAGCTCAAGGTCTAGGGCACAGTTATGAAAACTAGATTTTGCCTATGCATTTCATTTCTGGATGATAAATTAAGATCTCGATAACAAAACTCAACACAATTTAGTATATTTGTTTTCCTTAGCACCAGGAAGAACTCTATTTGTTAGGGGTCATTACTTCAAAGTCAAGGTCACTGGTGCTAAAAATAGATTTTGTTGATGCATTCCTGATGATAACTTGCTAAAATAACCTGCAATATGTTAACCATGTGTGAATAGTTTAAATCCATAAAGTACACACAAGTGCATCTTATTCTTTTTTCCAAATAAGCACGTTTCAGATCTTAAAATCATGTCTACTGCAGATGTGACTATGTACAGTATAACATCTCAATTCTTAGGAAATTTTAGGCCAGGAATAAATTACAAACAGGTAAAGATTCACCAAGGAGTAAGATTTGAACCATCTGTGCATGTCTTTCCATGTGTGTTTTCAAAGTATAATGCAGAAAATATATTCAGACAGCTAACCTTATGTTGGTAGAGGATCTTGCGCCTTTTGCGGTAATTGTTTTGTAAGTAATAGCTAAAGGTTATTGACATGGTACTATAATCCATATATGATTTGAGATCTTCAACGAAGTCTTAGTTTTTCAACTGATTTTCAATATTAGGCTTCATATGTAATATGTTTTGATAATTGAATTATTCATTTGAAGTTGTTGTTAGTATTGCTGTTTGTGGTGGTTGTATCAATAGTTACTTTGAAGTTGTTGTTAGTATTGCTGTTTGTGTTGGTTGTATCAATAGTTACTTTGAAGTTGTTGTTAGTATTGCTGTTTGTTGTTAGTATTGCTGTTTGTGGTGGTTGTATCAATAGTTACTTTGAAGTTGTTGTTAGTATTGCTGTTTGTGGTGGTTGTATCAATAGTTACTTTGAAGTTGTTGTTAGTATTGCTGTTTGTGGTGATTGTATCAATAGTTACTTTGAAGTTGTTGTTAGTATTGCTGTTTGTGGTGGTTGTATCAATAGTTACTTTGAAGTTGTTGTTAGTATTGCTGTTTGTGGTGATTGTATCAATAGTTACTTTGAAGTTGTTGTTAGTATTGCTGTTTGTGGTGGTTGTATCAATAGTTACTTTGAAGTTGTTGTTAGTATTGCTGTTTGTTGTTAGTATTGCTGTTTGTTGTTAGTATTGCTGTTTGTTGTTAGTATTGCTGTTTGTTGTTAGTATTGCTGTTTGTGGTGGTTGTATCAATAGTTACAGAAGCCTCCATAGTAAAATTGGGAAAGAAATTTTTGTTGGCAACTTCTACTCATAAGCTTCAAACACAGAATTTGAACAAATTTGACAGAAAGTTTTTTGGCATCAAGGCCTTTCAAATGTTTACAAATGCTGTGGAAACATATTCAGATATGGTTGCTGTTACAAACAATAGGCAAAAGCTTTAAATAACTTTGTCTCAAAATACCACTGTAAAGAATTGACCAAATTTAACAGAAGGCATCGTACTAATCCATATTACATGATTCTTTTTTTCAGTTATCATTATTATCACATTATTTTTATTATTATTATTATTATTATTATTATTATTATTATTATTATTATTATTGCAGGTGCTGTGTGTGGCAGGATCTAGTGCCACAATTGATGTGTGTACAAACTTTGGTTACAAGGCTTTTGGACTTACTTTCACCATACCAGACTGACTGCTTTAAGTAGAGATTTGTTGTAGAACATCATTTTTAAATATATATTTGGACCTTTTATCAGTTTCATCATATATTGATTGGAATAAACACTTCATCATGATACATTACAGGATATGTGAAAAAGATATTTTATGAAATAAATATTATTACATTAGACAGCCATAAACATTATTTTTTTCTGATAATATAGATTCTAGTATGAAAAAATAAATATGAGCAAAGATTACAACCCATGCACAATGCTGTTCATTAATCCTAGCATCATTTTTTGGTTCTACCAGTCACAGACCAGAAGAGCTTATGGGATGGCCTGTTTTCCATCATCTGTCATCCATCCTTTAGCACATTTGTAATCGCTAGTCCTTCTAAACTACTTGGAGGATTGCCTTGAAACCTAACAAACACATTCATCCCATGGTATAGTTGGTCCTAAATGAAATTATACTGCTAGGACGAAAATGTTATTATTGATACTCCTCCTAAATGTATGATCAAATCAACATGGGGTTTTCACTGATAGACTTCTTCTGATGTCTGATTGATCCTAAAAGAAAATGATGTCAAAGGGCAGCCATCTTGAAAATCCTGTTATCACTACTCCTGAATGGAAAGTCATATTGACATGGGGTTTTTTTTCACCAGAAGACATTTTATGATGTCTAGTTGGTTTTAAATTAAAATGGTGGCGCTCAGACATCCAATATGGCAGTCACAGCAGCTATTTGAAAATCTTGTTATTGCTACTTCTGAATGGATAGTCATATCAACATGGGGTTTCACTGAAAGACTTCTTATGAAGTCTAGTTGGTCTTAAATGAAAATGGAGCTAATTTCACGTTCAATATAGCAGCCATCTTGAAAATCTTATTATCACAACTCCTCCTGAATGGAAAGTCATATTGACATAGGATTTTCACCAGAAGACTTTTTATAATGTCTAGTTGGTCCTAAATGAAGATGGTGCCGCTTGGACATCCAATATGGCAGCCACAGCAGCTATTTTAAAATCTTGTTATTGCTACTCCTCCTGAATGCATGGCCATATCAACATAGGGTTTTCATTAAACAACTTGTGGTGTCTAATTGGTCCTAAATGAAAATGGTACCAATCTGACCTCTAATATGATTCCTTCTGAATGAATGGCTATATCAATGTGAGGTTTTCACCAAAAGACTTATGATATTTAGTTGGTCCTATGCAAATATGGTGCCAATCTTACATCCAATATGGCTGGCATGATGGCCATCTTGAAAATCGTGCTATTGCTACTTCTCCTGAATGGATGGTCATATTGACATTGGGTTTTCACCAAGAGACTTCTAATGATGTCTAGTTGGTCTTATATTAAAATGGTGCCAATCTTGCATCCAATATCACTGCTACAGCAGCTAATCTGAAAATCTTATCATTGCTCAAGAATATCAGAGATGGTTTCAACACTCAGCAGTTACAAAGAAGAAATGGTCTTATCTTGAATTCCTGAAAATTCTTTTAGGCCAATAGAGCTTCAGTTCCTTTGAGGGACTCTTGTTTCAAATCTAGGCAGCCCATCCAAAATGGATAATGTTCATCAGAAGGAACAGACTGAGTGATCATATTCCATCTTTCTGTAAGCTGCTGCATACAGTATATACTTGCCTATAAGCTGATACCAACTGCATAAACCCAGATCTGCCATTGCATAATGCGCCTGCAGATCTGGGTCTGTGCAGTTTGCAGGGATGAATCAGTAGAACAAACAACATAGACCCTGATCTGTTGGCACCTTATGCAACAACAGATCAGGATCTATGTTGTTTGCATTTGGACTCTGGTTATACACGAGTATATACGGTATATGTTCTCAGTCAGTAATAATCATGGTACAATAAAGAATAAATGGTGTATCCAAATCCTCCCATTTCACCAGCTTGAATAGGGTTCCCACAGTCATGGAAATCCTTGAAAAAATTCTGTCATAGAAAGTAATGGAAAAGTCATGGAAAATAATGTTGTCATGGATAGTAATGGAAAAATCATGGAAAATGGACACAAATGTATAAGTCCCTTTACTTGCTTGTCACTGTGTTGTGTTGAAGTGGGTGGATCGGATGGCTGTAAGGGAAGATGGAGGCCATCTTGACCAAAAGTTGATTATATGGTTATCTTTCTGGTGATGTTGATCAATATTATGATTATTTCCTGTGTACAGATCTAAATTTCCATCCTTTTTGTCGTAAAAGAATTTAGTCATGGAAAATAAGACATTTGTCATGGAGAAGTCATGGGGAAAAAAAATAAGATTTGTGTAGGAACCCTGTTGAATAACTTATACATTGTTGGTCAGAACATTAACAATAAACATCCGTTTTCCTCACAAATAATAATCATCTTTCCTTCCTTGGCATTGTTCACCTCATTACAGTCTCATTGACTTGTTTCTTGTTAATTGCATTATATCTTTTGAGAGAAACTATGTATTATGTACTAGTTTATCATACTGTACTGAAGTACTTTTCTTCACGTGTCAACATGAAAACTCCCTTGCAAAATTGTATCCAGTAAAATCGTGATTTGTTTGGAATTTTTTTCTCTTTGATTCAGAATACGGAATTTTCACTCAAATTGCGTGATAATTCTGCAGAAAATGGAATGGTTGGCATCTCTGGATGAGGCACTTTTTAATTTTTACACTATTGCAGGTTATTGTATTTATGCATGTGCATTGAGCATCCAATTTCAAATGGCATAGACCTAGATCTGCTACTGCATCGTGCTGTTCATAGACCAAAATCTGTCACTGCATCGTGCTGTTCACAGACCAAGATCTGCCACTGCATCATGCTGTTCGTAGATCAAGATCTGCCACTGCATCATGCTGTTCATAGACCAAGATCTGCCGCTGCATCATGCTGTTCCAGACCAAGATCTGCTACTGCATCATGCTGTTCATAGACCAAGATCTGCCACTGCATCATGCTGTTCATAGACCAAGATCTGCCACTGCATCATGCTGTTCACAGACCAAGATCTGCCACTGCATCATGCTGTTCATAGACCAAGATCTGCCACTGCATCATGCTGTTCACAGACCAAGATCTGCCACTGCATCATGCTGTTCGTAGATCAAGATCTGCCATTGCATCATGCTGTTTATAGACCAAGATCTGCCACTGCATCATGCTGTTCCAGACCAAGATCTGCTACTGCATCATGTTGTTCATAGACCAAGATCTGCCACTGCATCATGCTGTTCCAGACCAAGATCTGCTACTGCATCATGTTGTTCATAGACCAAGATATGTCACTGCATCATGCTGTTCATTGACCAAGATCTGCCACTGCATCATGCTGTTCGTAGATCAAGATCTGCCACTGCATCATGCTGTTCATAGACCAAGATCTGCCACTGCATCATGCTGTTCCAGACCAAGATCTGCTACTGCATCATGTTGTTCATAGACCAAGATCTGCCACTGCATCATGCTATTCATAGACCAAGATCTGCCACTGCATCATGCTGTTCCAGACCAAGATCTGCTACTGCATCATGTTGTTCATAGACCAAGATCTGCCGCTGCATCATGCTATTCATAGACCAAGATATGCCACTGCATCATGCTGTTCATAGATCAAGATCTGCCACTGCATCATGCTGTTCATAGACCAAGATCTGCCACTGCATCATGCTGTTCCAGACCAAGATCTGCTACTGCATCATGTTGTTCATAGACCAAGATCTGCCGCTGCATCATGCTATTCATAGGCCAAGATATACCACTGCATCATGCTGTTCATAGACCAAGATCTGCCACTGTATCATGCTGTTCATAGACCAAGATCTGCCACTGCATCATGCTATTCATAGACCAAGATATGTCACTGCATCATGCTGTTCATTGACCAAGATCTGCCACTGCATCATGCTTTTCATTGATCAAGATCTGCCACTGCATCATGCTATTCATAGACCAAGATCTGCCACTGCATCATGCTGTTCATTGACCAAGATCTGCCACTGCATCATGCTTTTCATTGATCAAGATCTGCCATTGCATCATGCTATTCATAGACCAAGATTTGCTACTACATGATGCTGTTCATAGACCAAGATCTGCCATTGCATCATGCTGTTCATAGACCAAGATCTGCCACTGCATCATGCTGTTCATAGACCAAGATTTGCCACTACATCATGCTGTTCATAGACCAAGATCTGCCACTGCATCATGCTGTTCATAGTCCAAGATCTGCCACTGCATCATACTTTTCATTGACCAAGATCTGCCACTGCATCATGCTGTTCATAGTCCAAGATCTGCCACTGCATCATGCTGTTCACTTGAATGATAAGTAGAATGAACAAAACAGAGTCGGAGCTGTCATGGCATTACACTGTATGTACTGGCAGATCTTGATTGGCACTGTCATGCCATTATGCTGTATGTCTGGCAGATCTTGATTGGTACTGTCATGGCATTACACTGTATGTATTGGCAGATCTTGATTGGCACTGTCATGGCATTACATTGTATGTACTGACAGATCTTGATTGGCACTGTCATGCCATTACACTGTATATGTTGGCAAATCTTGATTGTCACTGTTTGCGTTTGGATGTGTGTTCATACATGAAGAAGTATTGTAGGTTGAATATTATTGTCTTTTCTAGAGCAGGAAACTTACCCCAATTTTCATGGTGGTAATTGTCTAAGAGTGCATAAATCCTTCTGGATCAGATCTATTTTTAATTTTGATTGATTGATTGATTAGTATTTAAAAGCACAATAGCATATGAAAGACTATTTAGGGCTGAGGCAGTTGGAGTAAAGTGCCTTTGCCCAGAGACACACCATGGCAACCATCCCAGGCTTGTCTGGGCAAGATTTGAACCTGCAACACACTGATTGTGAGTGTAGCATGCTAACTACTTAGCCAGTGTCTCGACACTGATTGTGAGTGTAGCATGCTAACCACTTGACCACTGCGTCTCCTCACTGATTGTGAGTGTAGCATGCTAACTAGATAGCCACTGTCTCCACACTAATTGTTAGTGTAGCATGCTAACCACATAGCCACTGTCTCCACACTGATTGTGAGTGTAGCATGCTAACTACTAAGACATTGTGTCTCCACACTGATTGTGAGTGTAGCATGCTAACTACTTAGCCACTGTGTCTCCACACGGATTGTGAGTGTAGCATGCTAACTACTTAGCCACTGTGTCTCAACACAGATTGTGAGTGTAGCATGCTAACCACATAGCCACTGTCTCCACACTGATTGTGAGTGTAGCATGCTAACCACATAGCCACTGTCTCCACACTGATTGTGAGTGTAGCATGCTAACCACATAGCCACTGTCTCCACACTGATTGTGAGTGTAGCATGCTAACCACAGAACCACTGTCTCCACACTGATTGTGAGTGTAGCATGCTAACCACATAGCCACTGTCTCCACACCGATTGTGAGTGTAGCATGCTAACCACATAGCCACTGTCTCCACACTGATTGTGAGTGTAGCATGCTAACCACATAGCCACTGTCTCCACACTGATTGTGAGTGTAGCATGCTAACCACATAGCCACTGTCTCCACACTGATTGTGAGTGTAGCATGCTAACCACAGAACCACTGTCTCCACACTGATTGTGAGTGTAGCATGCTAACCACATAGCCACTGTCTCCACACTGATTGTGAGTGTAGCATGCTAACCACATAGCCACTGTCTCCACACTGATTGTAAGTGTAGCATGCTAACCACAGAACCACTGTCTCCACACTGATTGTGAGTGTAGCATGCTAACCACATAGCCACTGTCTCCACACTGATTGTGAGTGTAGCATGCTAACCACAGAACCACCGCATTTCCTGTTCAGTCAAAGGAAGTTGAACTTCCATTTAAAGCTTAAGTCTGGTCAATTGAAACTTTAGCAGTTTGACATTGATAACTTTAAAGGTCCACTTTTTTGTGCTGCCTTTAAACTGCTGATTCAATATTTGAAAAAAATTCACTAGTTTGAAGTACTTTCATTTTTTCTCGAAAACAAGAATTAATAATGGAGTTAACACCTACACAATGAACGTTTTTTAAAAATGGAATTACTATATAGAAGTATATAGAATTTTAGGATGTGGGAACTCATTCTGATGGCCACATACTGTACATAGTATATGATCTGTGAGAAATAACTTAGAGAGAGAGAGAGGGAGATATAGAAGAGAAGGAAGACTGCAAGGACGATATTGGTGTGCTAACCAGTGTGCCAGTTAATAAAGAAAGTAAAAAAATCAACCGCTCATTAAATTTAATTTTTGTTCAGTCTGTTCTTTATTTGTGCAAATTTATGAAATGATAAGACAAATTGTTGTACAGGAATGAGAGTTATTCCTAAATACTTATAGAAAAAAACTAAGCATACCATACATATCTTAATGTAAAATCTACAACATTTTCAAACAACAGTAGTTTACCTCCCTTGATATCATTGATTTATCTCATTGAGATTTGATTTGTTGAAATAACTTAAATTTGTTTCTTATTCTTTTGGATGCCTATTCATGTTTGATATAATTTTATCTCACATGAAGAGTGAAAAGCATAGAGGCAAGTTTTTAACAAACTATTACTATCTATTTTTAAAAAAAAAACATTTACATTTTAAATGCAGCATGTTAATCTGATATTTTCAATCACCAATTAAATCTTAATTTTTATTTTAAACAAAATTCTTATCTCACATACTGTATGTACTGGTAATACAAAGCACATGAAAATATTGGTTTTGTGCATATTTTGTAAGATCTGTGACAAATTGATTTGAGTAACGTACAACAAACTAGAATTGTAGGTACAGATGGTCACGGACATGTATACCCCGCACTTTAGGTGTGTTCTTCAGAACATGTTTTTCCATCAAGCTGCTTAAGTGAAGAAGTGGTGACATGCTTTCTTCTGAAACTTGACTTACTAAAATACCTTTTAAGACAATTTTTTCATGAAAATTACCAAAAAGTGAGCCATAGGAAAACAAGTGAGACCTTTTTGTGCATCTATGCCAAACACGTATTTGGCCAACAAAGATTCAGTTAAATGCTTTATCAGCAGATTTGAGAATAAGTGATGACAAAGCTTGTTATAAAAACTAGACTTCTCAAATTACACCCTTTTTGACACTTTTTCAATACAGTTAACCACAGTGAGACAGACGTGAAAAGTAAAACCTTATTGTGTCAATACACCAACCACATACCTAGCCCACTCAGTATCAATAAAATCCTTGAGAAATGATGACAAGCTAAATTCTCAAAATACAGCTAATGTTTGATAATTTTCAAGAAATTTCCCCAAAAATGGGCAGGAGAAAAAGAGTAAAACCTTATTGCACATAAACAATAATTACATATCTAGCCTACAAAGATTTAATGAAAACTTCTAAGTGGTATGAAAGAAGAAACTATGACAAGCTCAATTCCCAAAATACACCCTTTTAGAGGATTTTTCAATAAATTGCCCAAAAAATGGACCAGAGGAAAAAATAAAAAACTAGATTGTGCATTAACACTAATCACATATCTAGCCTACAAAGTTTCAATAAAATCCTTCAGGTAGTTTAGAAGAAGTAGCAATAACAAAGCTTAGTTATCAAAATACCTCTTTTCTCAGCATTTTTTCAAGAAATTTCCCCAAAAATGAAACCTTACTCCACATCCACACCAACTATATATCTTGACTACAAAGTTTCAATAAAATTCTTCAAACTGTTTATGAGGATGTTACGAGATATGTAAGATAATCGACATAAAACTTAAAAATTTAAAGTTCTGTTGATACCAAGTGTGATGTACACGTCATCATAACAGATGTACTCTCCCTTCTTTGTAAATGAAGCTCAACGGAACATGGAGTCGGAAGCATAAGCAGTGCAAAGTTGGAGATTAAGCAAATGTACGGCAAACATCACTGCAGACAAAGCAAGTGAAATCCAGTATCACCCATCTTCATGTGGAAAGCTGGATCGTTGACTAAAATGTTTATTTTGGCTGGTTTCAAACAATTTCTCCAAAAATGAGCCAGAGGATGAAAGTACATTTGCGCATGAAATAAAAATACATTTGCGCATAAAATAAAAATTGCCCTCGAGTTGCCTCAAACCTTCGCACCGCCACAGATAAGTAGAACCATATTGCGCATTGACCCCAACTATCTATCTATCTATCTATCTATCTATCTATCTATATATATATATATATATATATATATATATATATATATATATATATATATATATATATATATATATATATATATATCATACGAAGTTTCAATAAATCTACTAAGCGATGATGAACTCAATTTCCCCAATACCACTTTTTACATTTTGCTTTTGAAAAGAAATCGCCATCAAAATGGGCTATAGACAATATGTAAAACCTTATTTCACATGTACACTAATCACATATATAACCTTCAAAGATTTAATAAACAATGACGAAACCAATTCCCAAAATAATCTTTTTCGAAAAAATTTCAAGAAATCTCTCCAAAAAATAGGCTAACAGAAAAAAGGAAACCCTTATCGTTCATCTACACTAACGATAACTAGCCTACACAGTTTGAATTGTTCAAAATCCGCCAAGCCAGTGTAGTAAAGCTACGGTATGTTTTTGTGGGGGGGGGGTTGGGGGGGGCGGAAATTGTGAATTACTAGGCGGGTCTATTTGTTATGACGGGATCTCAAGTGAATTGCAATTTAATTTTTTTTTTTTTTTTTTTTTTTTTTTTTTTTTTTTATCATTCTTGGAGACCGTGGTTTTACAGGAATAACTCACCAAGAAATTTAGATTCATACGTTTCCAATATAAAATGTAACATATTTAACCCTGTAAAAAGAATCGTGGGTGCTAAATTCACACTTGAAAATCGCATATCCGGAAAATTGTACTTACTACACGGTGAAGACGAACAAACTGACGCACGGGAACAAAGACAATAGACAATATCCCCGCTTTTCGCTGCAGTGCAGGGATAATAAAACGTACTATTATTTTATCAAAATAACTTTAACTTAGATTATCATTCATGATCTAATTAATTCAATCTGCCATTTCACCACTCATACTTAGATTATCATTCATGGTCTAATTATTTCAATCTGCGATTTCACCACTCATACTTAGATTACCATTCATGGTCTAATTAATTCAATCTGCGATTTCACCACTCATACTTAGATTATCATTCATGATCTAATTAATTCAATCTGCGATTTCACCACTCATACTTAGATTACCATGCATGGTCTAATTAATTCAATCTGCGATTTCACCACTCATACTTAGATTATCATTCGTGATCTAATTAATTCAATCTGTGATTTCACCACTCATACTGAGATTATCATTAATGATCTAATTAATTCATATGAATATATTCATATTAATATAAATTTGAAAAATGGATCAACAAAGAAAATGAACAAACAAACAGAAGTAGGAGCAGAGTGAGAATGTAAGAAAAATAACGAACAAATAATTGAATGCACAATAGGAGAATAGCGAAATATATGAATGCAAAAACAATTTAACATCACATAGGACATACACAAATTAACATTACAAGAGTTTAAGATTATGAGATCAAATAGAAATCTTAACACATTTTCATTCACAAAATTAAACTTCGCTTCGTATCTGGACATTTGAACTATAGTGAAACCCGGAAATGAAATACAATAGTTAAGTGTAAATTACAAGAATGACGGATGCTACTTTTGAATAAGAATCAGTGTTTTAATTGGACGGGGTAAGAAAGCAATTATCTTCGTAGCTTGTAACTGTCGGGTACATAATAAACTGACAACACAAATCACAAGTCACTAATTTCCCCAAATTAGATGACTTGAGACAATAACGCAAGTCTTCATTTTATACAAACTGCAACATCTGGTACTCATTTAGAAAGGAAAGAGGAAAAGGCCAAAGTAGATAAATAGATAAATAAATTCAGACATAACAATTTCCAAAGACCACCATAAATATATTGTTGTATCCAACTATCTTTATAACAAATAATAGATATTATAAATAAATTGGAAAGGGAACATGCCATACGCGCCCTTATAACCGATATAGCGTTGTGTGCAATTTTTAATATAACGATACCTACAGACCAATGTGTACTTGTTTACAGCATACACTTATTTTCACTTGTGCACTTATGCTCCCGTTTCCACAGTGGTTAATTGAAACAAATATGATTATTAGTCTAATTTTAATTACACTAAATATTGGATTCAGTGCTTTACAATTTTAAAAGGGACCAAATAAGTTCTAATAGTTTCAGTTGTTGTATTGGACAGTAATAACTTCTAAGAGTCTTACTAATATAACACCAAGGAGGAGTGATAACAGAGTGGGAGTCAAGCAAGCTGGCTAAATTAACATGAAGAAAACACGACATTGTAGTGAATAAATTAAATAATGAAAGCATATTTGTTATAATAAAAGGATCTTTATGTGTGTGTTCCATACGTGTGCGAAGAGACCCGACATTTTAATAATATATGTTTGAAGACTTGATACGTGTACGTTCAAGCGAGGAAACGATTGTCAAATATATGGAAAGTTACCTGCCTTTTATTTGTATTATTTTAATACAGTGCATAGAATTTCCAGTCTGTAAAACAGCAGCTTTTTATTACTTAGAAGTATCGGATTTTAATATGTAAAAGGTTTTGAACCACTTAGTAAATATCTCAAATAAGAGTCTCCAGTTCTACAGACGATAAAAGACATTAGTTTGTAATAATAAAGTGAGTAATTTTAGACGGCGAATTATCTTCGTTACTTAAAAATGCTTTTTTTTAAACGAAGAATCTTTTTTTCTACATTTGTTTTCTCCTCCATCTTTGTAATGATTAATTATTTTTATATGTCGACATTCTGGCCTCTTTGAAATGAATGTTTTCGTGATAAATCTGTCGATCTACCATATTAATATATGTATATACTAAATTTTTGGTAGAGAAAAAAAAATCAATTGTATAAAGGCATATTTGCGTCTAAAATGGACTGCGAAAACTAGGTAATACCAGTTGCTTCTTTTAACCGACATATAAACTCGTGTTAAAATCTGCCTGTACTTCCGGAACAATACTCTACCATTCGAGTAGTCCCCTTCCAATCGGGGCGCCCACCACCGTTCCGTGAAAAAAATCGGATGTGTCGCACATTCAGCCACTTAGAATTTCATTCATTAGAACGAACCTTTCACCTGACGGGAAGACGTAACGAAATATTACATCACTGTGCATATGAAAACTTAAATATTGATTCATTAAAAAAAAATGTAAACCTAGTTTCATTTAACAATATATTTCTCAACTTGAATATGTTTAACTGACATTGTCTTTAGTCCATATACGTTCAAGAAATAGATCGTAGGCAGCTTACTACTTTGTTGCACAAGAACTGTGTGCTGTTCCCCTCTCCTAGCCCCAAAAGGTTAAATTAATCCGCCTCATACATCCGAGATTTCTTCTGGCTTGACAGTAAAGGCCGACTTTGCTCCAAATGTGTCCTCTTCATCAAGGGAAAGCTCGTCATCGGCCGTATGATAATCGGCAGAAATAACGCTGGTCCGAACACCCTGTTTTTCATCGCGTGTCTTTAGCTTCATATCCTTGGCGCCGTATGCAGGAAACGTCTTCCTGGTGTCACGCTCATCAAAAGTCTTGGTATTACTTTTTGAAAAGGTCTTATGTTTACGTGCAGGGAGTTCAGGAGGCTCAGAATCGTACGGGATGGTCCTTATAAATAGATTTCGTGGTGTCCCATCTCTCTTGGGTGGTCCGGACTGAAAAGCAGTGAGTTCGTCTGCGCTATGGCGTATGTTTTCGTAGTACACGACGTCGTTGAAGCCAGCAAAGTCGATTTCCCAGACCCCGTTTCCGCTGTCAAACTCTTCAATTCTGTCAAACCGGTGGCCCCATAGAATCTCTTTTGGCGTATAGGATGTGCGTGCTTGGCAGAATTCTCCAGTTGTTTCAAGTGTTCCTTCTATGTAGACAATCAATTCATATTTCTCGTTGGACAAATCTGCAGGCTTAACTCCCCAGAAGGGACTGTCTTCTTTAATCTTATGCGTCACAACCATTGGCCACATCAAAACCAACTTATCGTCCATAGCATCTGCTTGGAATTTTACATTGTGTAGGTAAATAGGGTATATAAAACCCTCATCTGTTACGTGACGTTTCACCATCACGCCATGAACTGTTGCGTCCAAAAGATGACTTTGTCGCATATCTCCTACCCGAATTTGCAAGACCAAATTTCCCCCTTCTTGCGAGATGCACGCATTCTTGCTAAATTTCAAGGTGTTTCGCCTTCGTTTAGGTTGAGCAAACTTTACGAATATAAAACCTAACAGAAGATTTTCCAGAAGTAGTTCAATTGTGATTTGCGAAAAAAGCAATAGGACACTGCCACCACAGTCTGTGTTCGGGTAAGCAGCGCCATATCCGATCGTCGCCTGTGTCTCAATGGCAAACAGCAAACAAGTCTCAAAATTTTTTATTCTACTAATGCATGCATTCCAGTTTGGATTATCAATATTGTGAGCTTCGAAGTCACCATGATTGTAACACATAAGCCACCAAAGAACGGAAAAAAACAAGAAGGAAATCAAAAAGGCGTTAAAAAAGAACGCAAGAGCGTACCGCCATTTTAGGTCTATCAAACTGATGTAAATGTCAGACAAAAACTTACGTCTATGGCCATCAAGTCCAGTATAACGTACGCGATAATTTCCACTTTTCTTGACGAGAGCTTGACGTTTGTCTTCGATCGTTTTAGCTTGCTGACATTTACTGCGGAAGAGATATAGAAATGGAACACTGCTTTTCTTCGCAGGGCTGTCATCATTAGCATAGAGATAAATGGTTCCAACTTCTTCCTGAACTTTCTTGCTCATCGCTAAAGTCAATATTTTCTTGAAATGCTAATTCACCGATAAAAAAAATTTCGATTAAAACTGGTGTTTAATTTCTGAACTGTTATTCAAGTGAGATCTGGAGGTTAATCTTCCGTCCGTATTTAGTGGTTGAATTGACTAGTTCGTCAACCGCATGGCCCTATGAATAGATCTCAGCTCCTTTCTTGCATTTGGAATCAATTTCATAACAAGTTGGAAGGATTTTACTGGGCATGCGCACTTTGTTCAAAATGAGGCTCCAGTGGGTGTGAACGGATGTTTACAAATAAACATGAAAATGATATCCTCCATTAACTTATGACTGGTAACACATGAAACTTTTTTGTACACGAATCTGACAATGAACAGAGCTTAAACTTAATGAGTCCCACCCCTTAATTATTTTTTTTTAGCTCATAGGTTTGATAGGGTTAGTGATATCATTGCCAGAGGGCACAAGTATCGATTACACAGCTGAAATTTACACCTCTGTCTGATTTTAGACGTGGCGGTGTGATATATTGACACCTAGAGGAAATTTGATTGTCGGATGACACGATGTTTGGCAGTGGTTAATTATAGATATTATACCTATCTTCACATTTTGATAGAAGTGTCTTTTCTGTAGTATGATGCATCGTTCTTGAAATGACATAAATGAGAAGAAAACCTTCTGTTTCTAACGGCATTTTGTATTATCAATTATTGTCCTTGATGACATCAAAATATACTACATCATTGTATATGCCATAATGTTCAACAAGTTATGTGTACCCTAAACTCGATTACACGCAGTCCAAAAAAGGAACCTTGAGGGAAAAATTTGCAAGTGTGTAATTTTTTATGAAATTCAAACCCCACCACATCCTGAAAATTATTATCAAAGTGAAATATCTTCAGCAGATTGACCACAAAATCTTAACAGAAAATCCACAAAGTCTGCCGGAAAAATCTAAACAATCTGCAAGATACAAATATCTTGCTTTTTACTGAAGCAAAAATTCAATCTGTGACATCAAAGAGAGTGCATGCAGTGAGCTTTTTTCCTTTTAGTAGTCTTCCGCTGCGGTCTCTGGGATGCAGAATAGGCCCTGTGCGCCCACGTGCATGTAGTAATGGACCAATGGATGCAGAAGCTACGGTGGCTCAGTGTTTATCATACTGGACTCGCGACCGAAAGAGTACCGGTTCGAATCCTACCATTGAATCAGCCTGAGTCAGCCGTGGTGAGTCTTTGATGACGGCACTTTACTCCAGTTGCCTCGGCATAAATAACCTATCATTGTTGCTGTGCCGCAAAAAAACAACAAAGTAATCCTCTTCATAGTCATAAAACATTAGACTTTTTCATACTACCTTAAATCATATACATGAAATGTATAATTAGAATAAAATCAATCATTGTCACTGTTGTTTCTAGAGTTGAGACTTTTGTATTCTTAAACAGAAAGCGAAGAAAAACATAAAAATAAAAAATATAAATTTTAAAAAAAATAATTCAAAAATATGAGAGTTTCGTAGCAAACCAACAACAAGGTGAAAAATCCATTGTTTGTCGCTCTACATCAGATGTTGTACTGGCTGATATATAACGCGTGCCACCTGCTAACAGTGGAGCCCGTTGGGGGCTCAGTGTTTAGACGTTGAACTCGCTACCAGAAGGATGAGGGTTCGATGTCAACCACGGGATCAGCCCGAATTAAACAATGGTATGTCCTAGGGCAATGTACTTTACTCTACCTGTCTCGGCAAGTATAGCCTTCAAATTGCTTCTGTACGATTAAAGAAGTGCAACTCTTGAGTAAATGCGAACAGTATAGACCCAGGTAATGGGCAGCCAAATTTGAGCATATGGTTTTTCTTATATATATATATATATATATATATTTATATACCTTTTCTAACTTTACCGATGTAAAATATGTATAGTATATATATATATATATTGGCGTTCATTTTGCCATGCATAGTTTCCGTCCTCAGCCTGGAAGTAGGTCAAACAAATTGGTTCTCAATACGAATAACATGCAATTACACAGATCACTCTCTCTCTCTCTGATTATAGTTATAACAGTTTGCTAACCTAATAACGACACAAAATAGACATGTAGTTTACTCATTTTTAAACCGTTTTTTAATCGTTTCTTCTTTTTTTCCCCTCTCAGTTATTTAACTCTTGCTTGTAGATTCTCCCTGTTATTCCAAAATGTAATAGTCCAGTTTTACCCTCAGCTTTTGTGTTTAGTGTTTGTTTTGTGAATGTAAGTTGTTTCTTCCCCTGACAAAGACCTTGATTAGTTCGAAATGTTGAGAAACTGTTTTGTAATTGCGCCTTTACCAATTCTGAGTAATTAGTCAATTAGTAGATACAGGCGTCATACTGAACGGTATTCATGGGATTTTATGGTAGTGTGGATTATTTCGTAAATTGTCTCCTGTGAAATTTCATAATATAAGGATATCTGTGGATATTCTCACATATAAGAGTTTAGTAATTAGAGATAGGAATAATTAGGTTAATTAAGTGTTTGAGTCCTGTTTGGTGTATGTGGCATAAAAAACCAGTCTACAGCTATGGATTACCGTATCGCCGTGTGTTACTCAGACCCTAATACGTATCGGTACCTATGGACTGCTGACCAGTACTATCGATGGCAAAGTCGTGGGCATCACCCGATTTACAGGCGCACTGGCAGCTTATCGGACATTCAGGCCTAATATCTGTCACCTATTCAACAGCCATTATATATCAATTACAAATTCAAATCGTCATAACTTAAACATTATTCAACCATTTTTCATGAAATTTCAATACGCACTAAAATATTAACACTAATTCACATGGAGTGTGTGTCAACATAAAATACGTTCATTTATATGATGTTCTATGCTAATGAGTAGATGACGATTATCTCTGCTAAGGCGATAGGTCAGTTCGGTACTGATAAATCATATCAAAGTGAAATAAGACCAAACGTACAAGCTGAAGTTGGTCACATGAATGTGTGATCATTAGAGAAACGTATTTGTGATGTTAGCATTTAAAGACCCCTTCTATGACAGCGCTTGCTGTCTTAAAGTCTTTGGAAATACAATGGAAACAACTACATCAAGCCAACAACTACATCAAGCCAAAGTCACGCAAGATGTTTGACATTATATATATATATATATATATATATATATATATATATATATATATATATATATATATGCTGCTCAGTCTTGATGTGAACTAATGAACTAGCTGCTTGTTGATTCCTGACTTAGTAATTTATATAAAGTTTGTTTTGTTAAAGAAACAGCAGATATAGACTGAAACAAGAGATTGAAAGAAAAACATTAATCTGTCTTACCTTTCTCCTCCCGCCATAATATATCTTTCAGTACAAAAGGAAGTGTATATAGTAAGGTATACTCCGTGTATCAAGGACAATGAAGGGAACACAAAATGTGTAGTTAATAAGGGTGTTTTGTTACGGAATTATTTATCATTTCTTTTAAATAATGGTATAGTTTTATTAGTTTATGACCTCTGTATAATAGTCTAATAGGTGTCGTTTTGCAGAGTGCACATATACGGTAATTTCAATGTGACCCAGTACATTGGTCCTGGGAAAATTAGTATTGTCGGTTGAAGCATGAGTCATATCACGTGACTAGCGCGTGCTAAAATGTATTATCATTTTGACCTGGATTCCATATTCAATAAGAAGTCACCACTTTGCTGACTTGTAATAACGTCAGTGCACAGGTACTTTAGCGGTGTCACGTATAACCTAGTTTCTGACTGGTTCGGAGAAGGTTGTTTTCTAGAAGGATTGAATTGTTTTTAAGTCGCAATACAGTTTAAATTGGCTTTCCTTATTCTGTTCTACGCAGCTCAGAATCTATAAAATTAAATTTAATTGCTGTGTTTGGCATTCTTCATAGTTCATACAGCCTGAGAGGTCATAAACGAGACTGGTTCATTTTGTGTGTGATATTCTGCTTCAGAGATATTATTATACAGTACATTTTGGATTTAGTACTGCTACTTAAACTTTAAGAATTATTTAGCTCCGTTGGAATTATCGGAACAATTTCTAGAACTTGTGTTATATTCCATATTCACAAGGATTACTTGGAATTAATAATATCTGGATATAAATGATTCTTGTTAGTACATCAGCACAGTGGTGTTTTCATTCGGAATATTCTTCATTCGGAATATTTTGGATTAACTTCCGGATCAGTGAACAATATAACAATTTAGGACTTTTAAGGATATTCTATACTGTAAGTTATTTTTAATTATTTTACTTTGATTGTTTGTTGAAATATTATTATATTTTAGGAAATTAAATATTTGTGTTTTAAATCTTGAAAGCTTGTTTGAGTCTTTTCTTTTGTTACGTTACCCCTTGTCGTAACAGTTTCCTTTCTATAGATTCCGTTGTGCTTAATTTATTATCCTGGTTTCCAGAATTATATCAGCATAACAGTCACATCATGAAACACAGCAGCTCTCTTCCCCCACATCACCCCGCCACACTCCCCGGTGTATATAAATGTATAAATGCCATTTTTAAAAGGAAAATCTTAACAAGGAGACTACAACTTTACTAAAGTATTTTTTCCAAACTTTTGCCATTTAATGCTATAGTTTACTTTGAAAACGAAACCTTCAATAACTTCTACTATGAAGTATTTTAAAATGTGAATGATCAAAAGGAGAAAATCATTTAAATTTTTGTTCAGGACAAAGTGTTGATTACTTTAGGTAAGTTCCTTGTCAATAAAATGAAAAAAGGATGAACTAAAAAGCTATTCCGTTAGAAGCAATTAACAATTTAATATTGAATTTCAGTATTGACTATGTGTTGTGTATGACTGTATTAAAGAAATCCTTGTGTTAGTGTTGTTTGTATTTACATCTCCGTGTATAGATTTGACAGATTTTAGTGATTTGCTGATTATAGTGAATCAGTGTTCCGAAGATATTTCTGAAACCGTGTAATTTACCAATTAGTAAGTAGTGAACCACATTCACGGGATTTCATGGTATCGTGTGTTAGTTTCTTAAATTGGCCCCGGTCAAAATTCTTTGGACATTTTGAGATATTCTCACCTATAATTGTTTAATAACGAGAGTCAGGAGTAATTTTGAGTATTAGGTGTTTGAGGCCTGTTACCTCGGACATGGCATGAAATACGATCTATGTCTTAAAATGCGTACTGATCAACCATACGAATGTGGAGTAAGAAAAACCATGCAAGTGATTAGTGGCGGCGCGAGGGTTCGAGGCGCCCGGGGGCAATGTTCTTTAGTGGCGCCCCTACTGAGGCGCCTGGGGGCATTGTTCCTTAGTAGCAGCCCTACTTTGCCACGGAGAACAGTTTTTATATCAGTTGCCAATCTCTATCCTCATCCCCCCCCCCCCCAATCTAACTCCCCGTTATACTAAAGTGAGGTGAAATACTATGGAAATTTTAGCTGCAAAAAAAGAAAAAGCTCCCGACGGCACCCCTCTTTGCCTGGCGCCTGGGGACAATTGACCCCCCCCCCCCCCTCGCGCCGCCACTGCAAGTGATATAGGGTCTCATGAATGTGTGGTCCTTTCTTTGATTAGAGGAAAATTATTTGTGGTATTATAGTGTTTTGGAACCCTTCAGTGACAACGTCTGCTGTCTTAAGGTATATGGAAATAAATAGGAAACAACAACATTACACTAAATTCATGCAGTACGTTTGGCATTATTTGTGGTATTATAGTGTTTTGGAACCCTTCAGTGATAACGTCTGCTGTCTTAAGGTATATGAAATAAAGGGAAACAACGACATCACACTAAATTCATGCAGAACGTTTGGCATTATTTTTTCTGCTCGGTCTTGGTGTGAACTTAGGATGGAAAGAACATTTTTTTTATGAACATATTTGATGCCGCATCAACCTGCATAATATAAAAAATAATAGAAATAAAGTACTTTAGTTAGGTTGAAATAGTTAATATGTTTTGGATAGCTTTAATAAATAATTATAAGAATATACTTCATTTAATCTGACAAGTTTGTATAAGCACATTGCAAAAGAAGTTTATATATCCCAGTCCCAAAGTCACACATGCATTTTACATGTCCAAAGGTCATGTTTGATGCAAAGTGATGTTCACAGTGCAAATGCTGGCCCTTTACCGGTGTGATCATTTTTAAAAACATCATGTACTAAACAGCTTGATGCAGTTTTGAACACTTGTCATCTAGGCCGTTTTTGAGATGTGATTCATGCCTTGAACCAATGTGTCTTCTTTTACATATGGATATCTCTTCTTTCTAGCCGACTATTGGTATTTCACAGTCTAGATACTGTTAAAAAAAACTATGGGAGGTGTACATGCCTCACATTAATTTAAAGAATAGCACAAGCCCGAAACACCTAATTCACAAATACACATATATCCATGTCTTTAAATATTATATAATTATAGAGGAAATATTGACTGGATAGCCGTGAATTGAGAATTTTGACAGAGGTCAATTTACGAAACTATCCCTTAGGATCCGTAGAGTGGTGTACACTTTCCCCGTCAATGGCGGATTTTAGACCCCTGGCTTGTTGCAATATGTATGTATGTATGTATGTATGTATGTATGTATGTATGTATGTATGTATGTATGTATGTATGTATGTATGTATGTATGTATGTATGTATGTATGTATGTATGTATGTATGTATGTATGTATGTATGTATGTATGTATGTATGTATGTATGTATGTATGTATGTATGTATACACACTGTATAAGTGGGGAGATACATTTATGGAGGAAAGAGAAATGATTTACTCCAAACTTGTACACGAAGTACAGTGTATTATTATCGTAGAAACTCGATTCAATATCATTCAATATCAACCTCTCTGTTTAAAAAAATCATATATACCAGTATTTATCGACTCATGGAACGATTTGGCACAGTCCACAAGAAATTACTTACACTCAAAAAAGAAATTACCGAGAGCAAAATTTTTGCTCCCAGTTATTTGGCATCTGGTAATAGATGAGCTTCTGAACTATTACATCGATTAAGAAAAAAATGCAGTTCGCTCAATTATGATTTATTTAAATTTAATCTTATCGCCAATCCTTCCTGTTCGTTCCGGAATTAGATGAGTTCACAATGAGTACACAATGTAGATACGTACGGTGTACTGCACCTATGAAGTTCTCAGTTTGATTTTCGGTTTTGCAATGATGAGATGATGTTCCTTTCTTATGCAAGTTCACTTTAAATACAGTCCTACCCCTGAAGAGTTAATAATGTTCGCTCGTCGGTTTCTATATATATATATATATATATATATATATATATATATATATATATATATATATATATATATATATATATATATATATATACATTTGTGTGTGTCCTCCTACGAATGCATGCACAAAGTTTGCTAAAATGTTCAAATAAATTGTATAAATTTCTGATCACTTCATTGCTGATTGTTCCGACTTTTGATTTTTCTTTGAGTAATTTTGATTTTAAACTGTCATTAAGAATCTAATTAATTCAATTTGCTTGTCCACCATTCAGCATTACAATTTATAATGAAAAGAATACACAAACAAATGAGAACAAAAATAAACAGAGATAAGAATAGATAAGTGGGATATGGGGGAAAAGAATTTATATGTTCTAAAAGGTTAAGAACGCTTTTCTGGAGATTTTTCTATACCTCGAGAGGTACCCAAACAAAATCGGGTAAAGTTTAACCATCACCAAAGAGAATTCTTAAAGCAGGAGATGCTTTAGCTGTATAAATCTAAGTGAGTTTGCTCGGACATCCGGCTATACAAACAACTCTCTCTTTATTTTTCGTTCGGATTGTCTTCTCTTCGTCTATTTTTATAACGAGTTACATTTCTTTCTTCGATCATGTTAAGACCATCTCCAGTTCGAAGTAATAGTTGGATATATATGTATGTATATATATGTATAATATATATGTATAATTTTTTGCTCGAGAATATATCTAGTTTTATCTCAGTATTCTATGTCTCTAATTCCTGATACTATATCTTCTTGTCCTTCCTCTTATTCCTGTAATGTTTTTTTTTTACAATCTGTTGAATATATTCTGTCCGAAGTTTCTCGCATAAAAAACATTCCTTTCTACTATTTAGTGCTCTTCTACCATTTCCGAAGATCAACTACCCCTAAGTCTGGATAACAAACATAATATTTTTCACTTATAATGGTAGTTTTTATGAAACGCACCGAAAAAGAAAACAAATTATCACTCAATTGCATGTAGTCTGTATGTGTACGTATGTAGAGAAATATCAACCGGAAATGTCGCTAGCTCGCTATCGCAAATCTCTGCGCGTATTATTGAATGTTGTCTAATTTGAAAGAGTAACATTTTATACTCTCCAGATAGTCACCAACCCCAACCCCCAAGTCCCTTTGTAAGTCTTCCTACATGAACTAGATATATAAACATTACTTTATCATTTAAATTTTTGACCCCTTCTAGAAAAACCTATGGAGAAAGCTACAATTTGCTGTAACCATACCGTCAACTTATGAAATAAATTTGGTGACAGAAGGAGGGCATCATTTATTCCCTTGATACTAAAATGAAGGTATATTAAATGATGATCTTATGTATGTATATGTACTTATGTATCTATATCGAATATATATCTAATTTTAGTGAGGTTGTCAAAGAATAGTCCCAGATCGACCTAGCAAACTGTTGTGATCGATAAATAAATAAATAAAAGAATCAATCAATCTTGAATATGGTTACATTTTAAAGAAAGTGTAAGTCATTTTGTCAATATAACTGGTTTTAAATCGCCAATGCAATAAATAAGTTATTATTATTATCTGTCATCGATCGAGACACGGCAAGTCAACCAGAGCTGGTGTGTCGAATCGGAGATTAGTGGATATGTATTTCATGCTTAAAATCTGTAATGTAACAGATTCGGAGGCAGTTATTGTTTTCATTGAGAATTGTAGTAGCGCCATATGTTTTCAATGGCGGCGCGAGGGTTCGTGGCGCCCAGGGGCAATGTTCTTTAGTGGCGCCCCTACCGAGGCGCCCGGGGGCAATGCTCTTTATGGAGCAGCTACTTTGCCACATGGAACAGTTTTTATTTCAGTTGCCAACCTCCCTCCTCCCCCTACCCAAATATAAGTTTTGTGAAGAATTGCCCCCATTACACTAAGATGAGGTGAAATTCTATGAAAAGTTCAGCTGCAAAAGAAAAAGCTCCTGCCCCCTCCCCCTTCGTCTGGCTTCGGGGGACTGGCAATGTGCCCCCCGACTCCCCCTCATGCCGCTACTGTATGGTGTCACATTGGGTTTAATGTCCCATTAGAAAACAGACGGGACTGATTCCATTATTCCAACTTACATTATGCTAACGTCTCACTTCAAAATTCAGTGTGCTACATTGTAACTTCCAGAATGTTGTTTTGTTTTACCATTATGATTATAACATATCATCATAGAAACATTCCAATGAAATTGGACGATATGAAATTATAGTATTCCAATATCAAACATATAAAGTTTAGAAATAAATATTGGTTGAGGTAATCATGCAACTCAAAATGTACATCCTACATATATAGAAAATGCCAATATAGAATAATACAAATCAGAATATGCATCGTGTACTGATAGAAAATATATACATAGTACCATTCATATAGACCAACAGTGTGCTTAGTAACTGCCAAGCATATCAAACAACTTTATTAACAACAGACCTAGTACAAGCCTACTATTAGTAATAATTCTGAAATAACAACACCAATGTGAATAGTGGGAAAATCTGGCCACAGCTTAAGGAAACCCAATACTTGAATAGTGTAGATCTTGAGATATGCACCACAGCCAACACTTAGGTAACCGGGCATGAGAGTGTCCATTTGGTACCAAAAGTAACCAGTCCGCCAAGGCTCTGCGGGTCAGACAGAAGCAGGTATTAGGTTCTGTAACTGTCTACCCATGTCCGCCCAAACCCCTGCCTCTTCGGAAACCCTTTCTTGAGACTTTAATAGGTACACAAACCTTCCTCCTGGATCAGAGGTAGAGTGGGTCCCTTTGGTGACAAGAATAGACCATTTTTCCACAGCGCACCTTCCTTCGTAATGTACACTAGGTAGGGATGTTTGCAGGCACGATCCAGTTGAGTTCCATAGTCCATGGTCGTATCCTTGGATTGAACCAATCCAGTGAGTTTACACCCTGCACCATCCGCCACATAACCCCATGTGACTCTTATTTAACATTGGCAATGCACCGGGGGAACCAATGTTGAATCTTACACCTGGAAAATGTTGAAATTGCAATGATTATTACAAGATAATACTACATTATTTACGTTCCTTATATATTTACTCTCCCCCCCCCCCACACACACACATTTCTGATTAAATCTAGTGCATTAGTTATACATTCAGATGCACCATAGTTGAATAGGAAAGAAATAACTGGAATTGTGAATGCAAGTGACCTTTCCCAATGCGGCCGAATGACATTTGTTTGTTTTTATAATCAAATGCAAAAGCTCAGCTCAGTAAACATGCTATTTTCCCTTTAGACGTTAAAACTGCTTTGTGCTGAGTGTATGAAATATTCGTCGCTGTTTAGCGGATCTCCAGGAGTAAGCAGAGAAAAAGTATTTTTGGCTTTTTTAAGGGACTACAATAAGTTGCAATCACAGCTGATTCGCTCAAATAGTTTAGTGATACATACAAAGCAACTGACACTTAGGTTGGGCTTCAGCCATTGAGTAAATTAAAATTAAAACTTCTTTGACTTGTTGTTAATACTGATTGGCATCTCTAGTAAAAAAAAGGTGATAATTTCAATATATGCTTCTATCATTTGGAGTAAATTACAACCAGAAATTTTTATAAACTTGAAAGTCGTCGCCAAAGTAAATAAAACTACATGATATATTTTCTCAATCAGGTGTTTCGATATCATTAAACTATTTATGTTGCATTACATTGCAGTTGGGTGGGCTTTAGGCGGAAGAGGACCTAAGTCCTCACAGAACTGACCACCAACGATACCGGATTTGATCCTCTGTTATATTTGCAAATGACCACTGAATTAGCAGTCCTGTATTAATTTGATAGAGCTTTGACAACTGATAGAATTATTGTAAAATGGTAATTTGTTCCTTAAAATCCTATTCAATTTACTTTTATTTCTATTAATTGGACGGTTGACCCTGATACTGGGCGTCCACTGATTCGAATGTTGGCATTATGTATATAATACATACAATGTGTCTACAAAAGGAGACAATAGAAGTGTAAAGCATCTTGAATATGTCTCACGAGCTAGACTATAGGATTCGTTTGGAGGTGTGCATGTAATATTCATGTACCGTATTTCTTCCCAACCCTCTATTTTCTGCATCAAAAAATGATGGAGTTGGAATCATATTTTACAATTTCCATAGCCTGTAGAAAGTGCTTATCCCTAATTATTAGCGTCCCTTATAATCTGTAACACAACTGTGAAGTAAACGAATCGCATGCCAACTTCAGAATAAAATTTATGTCAAAACGTCTGAAATAAGTTTTTAAATCTATACTGTATCAAATACATACTCATAGCCCTGCATGACGGCCTAATATTTACTATGATCATGTTACCCTTTCCAGTGGCGACACTCAGCTTCAGTACCATGGATAGCATAAGTTACACGCAGTCAATGGCTACTACAAATGGACTTCCACTGCTGTGACACTGGCAAGAGAACTAGTTTAGGCACCGTACAAATCAGTCGAAATGTATATTACCAAATCAAAATAAATGCATGTGAATAACTTTTTCCAAACAGTAACAAAATGAAGATAACGAATAGTCAAACAGTCTAATTTCCTATCTATCTGGAGCTATATTACTGCCCCATTAGCAGTTTTACACTGATGAAACACATCCACATCGTGCATGGCAATAATTGTTTGAAACTAGGGACACTTGGTAATCTACTCAGCAGATATCAGCTGGAAATCGTACTCCGAATGACAGCCACAATGGACAGTCTTCTTTCTTTAATGATGCAAGTGTGTCATCTAATAATTTATCTGATCTATTATCTGATTTCGTCAATAGTGCTATACGTTAAAATCCTTGAAATGGATGAATGCTCCCTAGCAAAAAAATCAAGGGGGTGTGGGGTGTGTACAAAAATAAATAAAATAAAACTGTTTATGTGGCTCGGCTAGGAGGCTGAAATAATGGTAGAACCTACAACTGTGATTTAAGATCGAGTTAAGATTTCGGTCTCGACTGTCCTGTTCATTCATTTCCAATTTCCTCGTTAGTAAAGTCGCGTCAAGGATAATTACCCAGTAAAGTCGCGTCAAGGATAATAACCCAGTAAAGTAGTGTCAAGGATAATTACCCGTTCAGTCCTAATAAAAACAAAACTCGATTTCTTTAAAAAATAAAAGTATTATCACAATTCACTCTACTGTTGCAAAGTCAGATAATGTTCATTGCTCTATATGACTTATGTAATGGTAATTTATATATAATGTTCGCTGTCAAATTATAACAAAGTATGTAAATATAAGCTCTTTATGTAGCTACTAATGCATAACAAATGACACGGAATAGTAACATAATAAAATACATTACCAGTGAAATGTATCATATAAAAAGAAGAGATTCTAATAAGTAATGTGAGTACTTTAATTGAGAAATTTATGTTTAACTGGTTATTGATGGAAATATTAGTTGACATTTGATTCCATAATATTCACATAATCAGGCTCTAATCTAAATATAACGTTTTGTTTCATAACCACCTATATTACCACTGAAATATATCAAAGCTTATTTTTCATAACCATATGCATTACCACCGAAATATACCAAACATTATTTCATAACCATTCACAATACCACCGCAATCTACCAGAAATTATTTCATAACCATCTACATTACCACTGAAATATACCAAACATTATTTCATAACCATCTACATTACCACTGAAATATACCAAAAATTATTTCATAACCATCTATAATACCACTGAAATATAGAAAAAATTATTTCATAACCATCTACATTACCACTGAAATATACGTCAGTTACCAACATCCTAGGGTACCACAAGTAACTTTGTTTAAAATCGGTTGTTAAGATGACATGTAAAACATTACTGGCCAATGTAAACCACTTATTTGCTGACAAAATACAAATACACTGATACCTAATAGTGTGTTCTGCAGAGTAAGGGGTCAGCGACAAAAAAGCAAGACAACAACTATTCGGGGTATTATCCTTTGGTCAAATGGCAACACATTAACAACCTTGGTGCACCTCTTAAAACGGTGAGATAGGCCACTGCCTTTAGGTACATCGGTATGTAGCGGCCTAAAATCGCCAATATGCCACCATGAGTTTATTTGAAAACAAAAATGATTGCCTTGAAGTTGAACCTGTGTATACAAGACTGTTAAATCTCGATAAATAAGCATATATGCTTATATTTGAAATTCGTGAAGGTTATATTACAAATGTGTATTTTTTCAAGCGCTTGTATATAGTCAAATGTACCACAACACAACTATTATGCAAAAAGTTTCAATATTCACTCTTATCAAAGAATTGTTCCATCATATTCTATAGAAAAATCGTTAAATAAAGAAAGGAAAGAACAAAATGCAGAATTAGAACAAGATAACTAGATAAATACAGTAAACTTCGGATATAACCATTTCCAAAGCATCCATCCCACCAAACCCCTCAACAGATAATAATAGGTATTGTAAAAAGGTTGGAAGGACCATGCAATATGTACCGTAATAACCGATATAGTATTCTATGCAATATGTACCGTAATAACCGATATAGTATTCTATGCAATATGTACCGTAATAACCGATATAGTATTCTATGCAATATGTACCGTAATAACCGATATAGTATTCTATGCAATATGTACCGTAATAACCGATATAGTATTCTATGCAATATGTACCGTAATAACCGATATAGTATTCTATGCAATATGTACCGTAATAACCGATATAGTATTCTATGCAATATGTACCGTAATAACCGATATAGTATTCTATGCAATATGTACCGTAATAACCGATATAGTATTCTATGCAATATCATTATAAGCGGTGTTTACCACAGTTGCCTTATTTATCTCACTATGAACAGAACTATCATTACGAACACACATTTTACGTCCAGAAATTCTTTGTTAAAATTTATTATACATATATGCGCGTTCTGGTAAAATACGTAAAGGCCCATAGGCACTTATTTACGGTTTACTCTTATTTTCCCTTGTACACATCTTTTCCAGTTTTGACAATAGTTACTATAAACAAATATGATTATTTGTCTGATATTATGTACGCTATACATGATTATTAGTCTGATATTATGTACGCTATACATGATTATTAGTCTGATATTATGTACGCTATATATTGGATTCAGCGCTTTAACATTTTAATAGGGACCAAATAAGTTCTTACAGTTTTTCAGTTGCTGTGTTGCACAATAACAAGTTTTATGACTGTTAATTATATAACCCAAAGGAGGAGTGATAAAAGAGTGGGAGTCTACCAGACTGGCTAGATTAATAAACATATGATAAAAGTTAACAGACACTATAATGAGTGGATGTGTAGTTTGCGGCGGTGGCCCGACTGCTTACTTACTTAGTTTAAATTATACTCGTGTGCGGTCATTCGGCCATGTACGAGTGGTTAATGGGTGCACCGCACCCTACGTAATTATTCGTCAGGTAGGTTGCCGGGCTGCAAGCCCATCTGCCGCTTTAATGTGCGCAAAGCGCACTAATTCTCACCACTCCCTTGCTGCATGATTTCCCCACTAATGGGGTTCACTGAAGGCGCGTTATGGGAGGGTGTGTAAAATTACTTATACCTGCACATAGGATTAGAGCCGCAATGTTTACAGGTTACATGTACTTAAATGGATATCTGGGGTGGCAAGATGCACGGACTCGGCAAGGAAGGCGCGGAGCGTGACGGAAGTACTGAAACGCCATGAACGTACATGATCAAATTCTGCCCAGTTAGCTAAGTCGGGCTGTTTCTAAAACCAAGTATATGTAAACCACAAGTAGTAATATGTGGGAACTGAGTCCCAAAATGGACTCTTGGGACCCATACGGGAAATAAACATGGATGGGACGCTTGAGACCCAAAACGGAAAATGAACATGGATGGGATACTGGGGGGGGGGGGTTACAAGTTGAGAGTTTATAGGGGTAGAAGTGTTTATGGGCTAGAAGTGTTTATGGGTAAAAGTGTTGATAGGGCAGAAGTATTTTATACGGACAGAATAGACACATACACATAGACAAACAAACATTTAATATCCAGCAACCGCTCTTTGATTACAATCCAGTACGTATAGGGGTCTACGAGAATTTATCATGGGAAAAAAAGAGTCGAAAGTGTATAGCTTTAAAGGATCGTAAGTTACGTGAATTTAACATGGGAATAGTTATCTACTATCCAATACTTAGTTATCTACTATCCAATACTTACTTATATGCTATCCAATTACTTAGTTATCTACTATCCAATACCCCATACACACTATCCCAAACGCCTTGTATGGTGTCCAAGAACCCCACACCTACCATCAGACTAAAAGAGTATGATGTGAAAGAAGGGGATGAAATCACACCAACATACTATCCAACACTCACTTTTTGATATACTATGCAAAATCCACTTTTATTACTATCCAACACCCACCTTTTATTACTATCCAACACGCTGTGGGAGTGATCAAGACCCCCTACACTTACTAACCAACGAAAAGAGTAGAAGTGCTTTACACACATTATACTTACATACACACAAACCTACCATCACATAAGAGTGGTAGGATGTAAAGGAAGGGGATGAAATATAAACACTATCAAATACAAGCAAGGGTGGTTGGCAAATCTGATGATGATGATTGAATTTGATACGTGTGCGATCATTCGATCACGTACGTCTATATACCCCTAGTGCGTGCGAAGTACGCACTAGGGGGTTAGGATGTGTGCAAAGCACACTAAGGTTATGGACAGGTGTGTTGTCAGATTGCAACACACCTGACACGTTAGTGCGTAAGAAACGCTATTTTAAACACCCCTCCATCGCTGCATGGTTTCCCAACAATTAAGGGGGTTCATTAAAGGCGCGATATTGGAGGATGTGTATAATATACTTTAATTTATACCTGTGCATAGGAATAGTACCACAATGTTTACAGGTACGCAGGTGTGCGCGAAGCGCACTTAATTAATTGATTGTTTTGTTGATGTCTGGAGTGGCAGGCAGCACGGGCTAGACAATGGAGGCGCGAAGCGTGACGGAAATTCTGATACGTCATGAACGTACATGATCAAATTCTGCCCAGTTAACTAAGTCGGGCTGTCCCTATTACCAATTGTGTGTTAGCCACATATTGTAATTACGGTCACATTTACTCAGTTTTATCAATTTTCCTATTCTCCTATCAATTTTGAAATTTCGTATACAAAGTGTACATATATTTTCCGAAAACAATGAATAAATTGGGGTTTAAGTAACCCATATAATTTTTGTGATCTTAATCAGATATTATCAAGTTATCATTTGATTCGGTGGGTAAGTGATCATATTTGTACTGAGATTTAGTTATATTCGAAAAGGTTTTCAGGCCAAAATGAAAACCTAGAGGCCTTGGAAAGAACTCTTTAGCCCTTAAAAGGGCTGGGTATGACCCCCGGCGGCGGAATGGATCCCTCCAGTAGTTCGGGCAGCCGTAGAACCTTCCCTGGGCGATCTGTGTTACCCGGCTCAAGGAGGTGAAGTAGGTCTCGATCACTCATCCAGTCCTCGTATTTTACAGGTGGGACGTCTTGCTGGTGGTAGGCTATCAAGTAATTGCAGAATAGGGCTAATAGTGCGATCGGGATTTCACAGTATCTTGTCCTTATTTGCTTCAAGCGTGCTGCGGCTTTTTGAAGCGAGTCCTCCTAGTTTTTCCCCCTCCCCTGCTCTCAGTCTCCATAACTGCCCTATGGTCCTCGATGAAACTCTTGGCTATCTCCTTTTGCTCCCATATTTCTTCTCCCGTTCAAACATACACGGACATACGGTTTATGTACTGCCATGCCTTTTGGTGGCGAGTGCCGATTAGATTTATTTTGCCTCCCTCTAGTTGTGGAACGAAAGTTGACAATTTTGGTGGTGGTGGTGGCGACGCTCCCTTCCTTCCTTCCGCCGCTTTCTTTCGTGGACCCGTCTTTTTCTCCTCCTTCTTCTTCTCCTCTGTTGTCTTCCTTAAAGACATTGCCCCCTGTGTCCCAGCTACAGGTGTTGCTATAGGTGTTGTCGCTGGAGGTGTAGTTTTCGGTGGTGGCGCTGCTGATTTAGGCGGCGATAGCGCTGCTGGTTTTGGGACCATGGCAGGGCCGCTCGGCTTCGGTTGGGTAAGCGGTTGTCGCTCCCTCTGTTGAGTCTGCGCCTGTCTACTCCATGGTCCCCCTTTTCTCCAGTCTCTTGGGGTTCTTTCTTCATTGTGTTATCTCTTTTCCTCCCATATCAGGAGAAGGGTGGTTCTCTTCTATTGACCTTGTAAGCTCCACCCTGAAGCCAATGAAAGGCCAAGGTCCTTCAAGGCATTCAGGGCGTGTTCAGGGATAATGACTCCATGACTAGCTCTCCTTATGATGTGATCTACTGCTCTGTTCGCTGTCGAATCCCATATGAATGCTGAATGGTGACCCGACTGGCAAACGCACCGCTTTATATGTTGGAAGCGCGGACGCGATGGAAAACATGATTCAGATCGATAGAGAGAAATGTGAAAGAGTAGGTACCTCAGATCGATAGAGAGAGAGGGTGAAAGAGCATATACATTCCATTTTTTCAATTCATAAACAACACAATATCATATTTTTTTTAATAAACAAGAAGAAGCTTCTCTAACACAAAATACAAACACACATTTTGTTAAACATGAACGTATTTACAGGGTTGACAACGTTGTGAAGTCAAACTCGACTTCCACTGTTCTAAGTCATTTGACCCTCGATGCACACTACGTTTCTGAGCTAAAGACAAGATATAACCATAATGTACACAAAACCATCTTTCTACTTTAGCATCGTTTCTAACGTACTCCCTATCATAACAAGTCACTAAATGTTCTAAGGAAAATCCAAGACTGCGTTGATGAAGAAAATACACACAGTATTGTCCACACACCATAGAATCTGATCCTTGTAATCTCACATTATTGAATCGAGTGAGACAGCAATTCTTCTCATAAAGTCATTGATGTCGTCTTCCAAAGGAGGTAATCCATAAGAATCAAAATATTCCACATTGTGATCGTTGGTAAAGTACACTGCCACCCAATGGATTCCTGGTCGATGACTGTCGTCGGTATTAATGACATAGTCTTAAATGTCTTTAGGATTGCGATGCGGAAGTTCATCTTTAGCACACACCGCAGAGTTCCAAAAAGCGTTGCACGAACTGCGAGTCAATAGGTAATGAAGTTCCTAGGTATCCATTTTTTCCTCACAGGTAATGATAAGTCATCAATTCACACCTGACTTTTTGCTTGAATATGTCTGTCAAGTAACTCGATGGACGGGTAGTCTCTGTACTCTGTTGCAAGAGAGCTTCGGTGCGTTGAGTCTCCAGAGAAGTGAGTGGAGGTGAGGAACGATCCTGCAAGTCTTTATACCACTTTCTCAACACCTTCTCTTCTCAGACCAGAGACCATGCCTCATCTAGATACTCTTCTAATGTTTCTTCTGCACTCATCATAATACATTTGTCGTGTTCTTTCTGACTCGGATGGTCGATTTGACATCCATAACAATGTTCTCTGGTCAGGGCTGTAATTCTTGCAGCCAAGTCCGTAGCAAAATAGGAGACTAAATGTTCTTCTTCTTGTCTAGTTATTTTGACATCATGACTGTAGTTGTGTCTTCTTTTGGTTCTGGATCAAAAACATCGTCATCACTTGTGGTTTGTGACTGTTCCATATATAAAAAAAACTCATCTTCTGTCTCCATAGGTTCTTTGTGTTGCATCTTTTTTAATAGTCTAGAATCACTTCTCTCAAACTGTTGATTTTGAGAGTATTGTCAAATTCTGCATACAAGATGACGTTCACAGTGTTGACTAGAGCTGTGGCAAACTGAAGTTCTACACGAAGTTTGCCTGATTTTATAGGTGGAAATATCCTTCGTCGCTGCCTTGGTCGGGAGTGAAATCAAATCCCCACAAAGCCTATCCTCCTGCATAATCCTCGTACGAAATAGCGTGGCTGCTGTTGGTGCCTAACTGTCCTGTGGCTTCAAACAGAGTTAAGTAAGATCTCAAGTAATTTTTCTGGGCAAAGTTAGGTTCAAAAGGTCTGGTACATAACGTCTGGCCATCTAGAATGCTTCTATCTTGGAGACAAAGAAGTGTTGAAAGTCGAAAGGATTTTGATCGATTTTGAGGGCTGCATTACTGACGATGCCGATCAGCAAACGTTTGGGGAGCTGTCCTTGGAAGACATGATCTTCGACTTTGGATCGGAGTCCAGAGGCAATGGTAAACGTTTTCACTTCCACTTGTCGCACAGGATACTTGGCGGTGGTTCTGTGACTGATATTGTTGGCTACTTTAGGTAACACTTCTACACGGCGCATGTAAAGTCTGGCTTCTTCGATGATGGTTTTGTACTCGTTGGCATTAGCCATCAAATGGAAGACGGTACTACTGCGATTCAGTCTCAAGCGTGCATCCACTCCGTTTAACAAATAATTGTCTTGCAACCACATGTCCAAATGCAAACGATCCATCAGTTCTAAAGTGCGCCCTTGTCTGATTTTCTTGTGACGGTCGTTAAATCCCACATTGTGAGGATTGTCAGCTTCTGTCAACTCTGTGTCGTTGAATGCATCGAAAGTGTCAGGTTTCCATACCAAGGAAGCATCCAGATGGGTGTTCTTGGCTTCTTTTCCGTACGTCAAGAGATTTTCCAAGTAAGCACAATTATTGATGGGAGCTACTCTGGCATCGGCTCCAGGATTGGTGTTGTCCGTTTTGATCACTTTGAGTTTCAGGTTCAAGTGACTGCTATTTCGATCGATGTAATCTTCGGTTTGTCCTTTGATTTTAAATTCGATAGGGGCTGAAGTCGTCAAAGACGATACAGGATGAAATTCTACCCATTGGGATTCTTGCATCGTCATTATGGTAGGTGGCATGGCAAACAGATCCAGTTCTGACTTGGTACATTAGCAAGATCTCGATGCATCATTTTCAATAGTTAGAAATCAAACACTTCTAATTCTCTGAGAGTTCTTCTTTTCTTATTCTTTTTCTGAACACCGTGCTTATGAGCTCTGAAGGGGTTTCGACGACTCTTTCTGCCTTCTCCTTGCTGTGGCATTGAGGAAGAAGTAATGCCAGGACCAGAAGTGTGAAGCGAATTTATAGGAGTCTCTCGGCGTCCCAAAAGATCTTTTCCAGTTTGCAGCAACACATTTGTTCATGCTCTCTTTAGGATTTTGTTTGTCGACGAGGAAGTTTTGAAGAAATTCTTTTCCTTGCGTCAAAGCGGCATCTTTTAAGGCATGAAATCCTCGAGTCACCATGGGTTTCAAGATAGGGGCTATCGTCCGAAAAGCGGATTTTAACATATCACTCCTCGGTACACAGGATACACTGGAGAACCGTTTTCGAGAATGTAGTTTCACCGTGACTTTTCCCTAAGTGAATAGAATATTTTGTCCCAGATCTCCTTTTATACTAATGTTGACACTGTCAAAGAAGGATGACTGGCGTTGGCCGTACCGTTGTGGTTGTTGTTACTGTCCGTACTATATTTCAAGGAAGGACTAGGTAGAAGATAACCGATGCAACTGCTGAGTAAAATGGTCCACAATTGTTTGTCACCTTGTTGCAAACTCAGATTGTCAATGGCTGCTACGATGACACAATACACCACAAAGATTTGGCAGAAAAAGACGATTTTATTTTTAGGCACACGTTCTCCGCATCACACCCACAAAGGTTGTTTTTGTAATTCTTGAAGAGAGGAACTCTGTGAAGAAGAAGAGTTAGCTGCTCTGTTGAACGGCATGTTGGTTACTTCTTCTTTTTATAGTCGACGACTTGGGAAGCGGCAATCCAAGAATCAAAACTAGGAGGATATCCTTTCCAACGCACTTTGACTTCTTCCACCCGACGTTTTACCACTTTACGTGTTCCTCGTTCGAGAATGCTTTCGATATCGTACAAGTCATCTTCTTTTTTGGTCACTCGTTGTAACTCAGGGAAGTAAAATGTTCCTTTTAACACTTCTCCGTGCATGTCTTGAAATTTATAGACGGGAGGATCATGTCCACGCACTTGTCCAGTGACACGAAACAATTCGGTAGTCCAGTTCGGTAAAAAAAATTGTCAAAAGTGCGTTTGGTTTTTCCAATGCGAACCCAATCTCAAGTCTTGAGCACCAGTACTTTCTTGTGTCCAATCCTAGGTGTACCAAACAATGAATCAAACACCCTCACTTCGTTTTCAGGGGTGACATCTTCGATGGCACATCCGATGCTAGGATGGTACGATTGATTGTACGCTTTGACCAAACGTGGTAACACGTCGATGTACTTGAGAGTGTGTTGATGTGTAAAATATTTCCACATGCGATCTTTTAAAGTTCTTTGAAAACGTTCCACGACACTGGCTTTAGTTTCAGGATTTTCAGTGGTAAAAAAATTAATGTGCCGTTGTTTCAATTCTTTTTGAAAAGCTTGGTTTAAAAATTCGGTGTCTTTGTCTGTTTGCCATCGTAAAGGGTGACAACCACTTTGTTTAAACACCAGTTTTAAAGCGCGTCCTAACTCGGCAATGCTTTTAGAAGTCAATGGGACGACCCAAGCTGATTTGGAAAATACGTCAATGACACAAAACAAACCACGATTGTACGCTGCCAAATGAAAGACATCAGCTAAATCTGTTTGCCATTGATGATCAATGCCAGCCACTTTGGTTTGACTTCTGGAAAATTTTCGTCGAATGGGTTTTTGTAACGTGTACGTCGATTGTTCTTGTAACCATCGTCGTACTTCTGGCGAACGTACACTTTTCAATTTGCTTTTAGCTCCCCGATACAATTTTTGAACTCCTCCGTAACCAGCAGCATGTGCAGCATTGTAGTAAATGCTGGCTAAAGTGTCTCCATGTTTTTTACTTCTCAATAAGTCACCCACTGTTCGATACTACTACTTTTGGTGTCGTGGGGTAGGGGAGATTTGGACGAAGCTTGACGCGTCCGACGAGCCACAGGAGTTGGTTGTGAAGTGAAGATTTTTTTCTTGATGTCTTTTTTCACTTCTGTCCTGCCTTCTTTCTTTTTTTTCTTCTGCTGAAGAAGAGGTGGACATCATTTTTTTAACCCAAGCTTTCATTTCTTCTCGTTGAGGTGTAGGAGAGGGTGTCAACAAGGAAGCTGCAATCTTAATAGGGATGGGAGCAGACGGAGTTTTAAACACTTCTCGTGGGTCGTCTTCTTCTGTGATCCCCGTGGCGGTGTCTTCTGCTGTTTTAGCGGTTTTAGGTTTGCTTTTCATCATTGCCTTGAAATCTCTCAGAGTGGGTGTATCTGTTTCGTCTAAAGCTTTCTGGTGAAAGAGTTGAAGACGTTGCTATAGTTGACCATACCGTTGCGATTTTTCTGTTCTGACAAATCACTTCGATCCATGAGCGAGTTAGTACCAACGATGGAGTTCCATCCATCGTTTGTAAGAAACTAAAGTCAGTTTTCGTCTCCATAAGATCCAAAGGTACAAGTGTGTTGTCTTTCCAGAGAAGGGTGTCCCTTTTATCTTCTTTTTTCTTCCCGTCTTAATCGCATGACTTCTCCTAAAAGAGCTCCAGCAATCGTTCCCAACAAAGGAGCCGATATTTATAAGCATGGGTAGAAATCATCCTCGTTGCACCAACATTGTTTTCTTTTGACTAAGAGGTATTTTCTTTTTGACCATTTGGCGAAGAACGTTCCGATGTTTTCCTAATTTTTGTTTCTGTATCTTGGACAAAGGTACCGTTCCTTTCAACACATTTAAACAACATTCACACACAGTATCGATGATTTATTTGGGGGCTGTTTGAATGAGTTTTCACATGAGATGATTGGATTTAGTCAGGACGGACAACACATCCCAATGTTTGGCGAGACGAGGTGGAAGTCCTTTTTTGGTTTTGGCTTTCTTGGGACAACTAGGGTGGTGGTGGTGTGCACTTTTTGGGGCCATCTTTGGTGTCAGGAGCAAAATAGAACTGAGGTCATTCTGATGTCACACTTCTTTTTTATACTGGAGCTCGTCTCCACTGATGGTCAGCACGGCGTTCCAACTTCATGACTTGCATCACTCGACGTTGAGGTGTTTTCAACGGACTAAATCGTATCAGTTCTTGTTTGGATAAATCCACTAAACTTTGTAACACACCGGTTCTCTCTTGGACTTTGGTTTTAGGTGAGGCCACGTTTTTAGCGGCAGCCGCAGTGGCCAGAGCAGCCGAAGTAGAGACCACCGGAGAAGTGACTTTCGAAATGGGTTTCCATTTTTGCATCAAATTAGTAAACACTGATCTTAAATCAGGTTTGGCAGGCATCATCACGAAGGGTGAAGAAGAAGAAGTGACCGGAGGAGAGGGAGACACCGTCACCGCACTACGTGGCTTTCGGGAGTACTTGCGCGTCCTAGCAGCAGTACCTCTCTTTCGGGCAGGAAGAGATTTTGTTGATTTTTTCTTGGAGGAGCTTTTCTTTTTCTTAGGGCTTTTCTTCTTGGGACTTTTTTTTCTTGTGCGTGGCGGTGTGTTGTTGTGACCGACTTTGAGGGGATTTGGTTTTTTTTCTCTCTAATTTCTCTGGCGGAAAGGTCCTTTGTTTCTCAGCATTTCGATTTGTACGACGGTCCTACTGTCGTGAACTTGTACTGGGTCTTCCTCTGTGTCAGGTTCTTCTTCTTCCACTGTTTCTAAAATGGTTTCTAATGTCATTTTTAGCACTGACTTTAAATTCACTTTTTCTTTTTGTCTTGGATGATTAGCGACACGCAAGGTCTTTGGCATAGTGTGCCACTTCTTGTAGCCAAGCATCGAAACCAAACTTTTCCAGTCACGTACATCTTTCCAATCGTTAATTTGTTGGTGTAACCAACTAGTGATACACATTTCTTGGTAAGTATGAAGTGTGGATAAAGTTTGACAAATGTCTTCTTCACACGGAGGTACACAACTTGTTTTCATTCCATCGAATTCTGTGTAACAGTGTCACATTGTAGGTTGTGCCATCGAAACTCTGAAAGGTGTCATGTAGTCCTTCATGAATGTCTGACCATTTGAATACTTTGAAATGAATCAGTATTTTTTATAGCATTCAGATACCAATGGTTAAAACGTCTATGTCGTAAGGGATGTACTTGTTCTTTGCGTTTCACTTGAATCTGGACAAGCTCTTTGTAAATATGTTCTTGCAGCTCCGGAGGCAAACGACGAATGTGCTCTTCTAAAGTATCCGACATATGACTTCTTTGGACCAACCAAGGGCAGGTACTGACAGCGCGGAGACCATCTGGCATGTTCCAAGTAAGCTGAGTCTTTAAACTCCCATTCGTGAAGTGTCACACAACAGCGGAAACACTGAACTTTATCTCCTTCTCCCAAGTAGACAAATTCAGCTCTGGCTAAAGCTTTGGGAGTAGATCCTTCTAGATATTTAGGCCATTTATCTTTGAACGTCTGGAATCAACTTTCAAAGTCACAATAGCATCGTACGGCATCGCTTTCGCTAGTGGGTCGGTAAGGCACACGAACGGCATCGCTTTCGATAGTCCCAGAGGAGCATCAATGTCGTGCTGCATCGCTGATGTCAAAGCGTACGGCATCCGTCTCATCGCAAGGCACTGCATCGCACTCGATTTCGTTATCGAACTTGGAGTCCACAGTAGGTCCCTCACTCGGTGGCTGTGTCGAGTTTGTTAGTATCGGTGCCAGTGTACTGGTCTCCACATTGAACTTGTAGTTCACAGTGAGTTCCTCACTCGGTGGCTGTGTGGAATTATTATTAATCTTCTTCTCGCTCGGTCAACGTTTTTAGTCATAATTAATTGTTGGTCTTGGAAGTTGTCTCTTTTGTATACTGAAGATCGGCGTGTCCGTACGGTAAAGTGGTGTCCTCTGGAAGTCGCACTGGATTCTGGTAGACAATTTGATAGACTTTTTCTAAAGGTCGACTGACGATTTGGTGGTTTGGCAAACGTACAATTTTGTGGGGCTCCACTGTTTTCCCTCGAAAGTCTTGATCTTATCCGGTCTGTAAAGCTTCATTCAAGACATCAAAGTTGACTCGTTGACTCGCTCGATAATTCAGTGTCAATCTTTTGACTTTGCATTTGGTATGAAGTTGGCCTTGTCGGCCTCTGTATTGGTAACCGTAATTTTTAGGTCCACCGCTGGCAAAACTGATGATCGTCTCTTGTGGGTTCTCATCCGTCCATGCCCCTAAACGATCCCCTTCGATGGCGGGGTCTTGCCTACCACGGCGATGGATGTACACACAACTGTCAGTGTCAAAGTACAGGACTCGATCTCTCAAAAGTTTCAAAGCCTCATACAATTTTAAGCGAGCATTGACTGTCACGTAGGCTGCAATGACGACATTGCTAAAGTCGTCGGGGAGTACAAACTTTGGCGCTTCTTCATAATTGACCAGAAAAAAATTTTCATGGATGATTTCCACGTGTTTCATGAGCTTTCCTTTGTCGTCCACCAGTTGAAAGTAGCGACTGGGATCTGCCAAGTATTCCGTCTTGGGCAATCTCGGGCGTTTTGCCAATTTTCCCCACAAACAATTCAACATGACTTTGGCAAACGATCTTCATCCGTCTTGCAAAGTGATGCCTTCTATGGAATGGTACTGTTCTTTGAATTTGACTTGGTCTTCTGGCGTCGGACAAAAAGAGGGATAATCACTGACTTCTTGTTTCAGTTTCAGAAATTCGATCACGTAGCCTGAGAAAATTCCTGGATTCGAGGCGTCGTCCTTTTGGTATTGTTGGGTGGTAGGAAAGTGTCAAATTTCGTATACTTTCAACAAGCGGTATCCCCGATCCAGAGCCCGAAACAATTCGACACTCACCCGTGTTCCTGTCAAAGCGCGTTCTTCCTCCGTGTGGTGGCAAGGGTGATCTTAATTACAGGTTTCAGCACACGTACGGCATAAAGGAAACATCAGTGTTCCTTGGCAATGGTAGGGTAAGACTTTGCATTTGATCAGTTCTTCGTATTGACGAATGTGTTCCACGTCAATGTGTTCTGTCAGGATTTCAGGATAACCAGTAGGGAATCGAGCATATTTGCACACCGAAGATTCGTCTGCGTCGTACAGCAAGCATGTAGCATTGGTTCGTCCTCCAAAGAAACTGTGGCGTGGGTACAAATGTTCGATGTCTACCACGTCGTAACTTTCGGCAATGCGTCTAAATTCTGGATAGGTTTTGAAAGGTCGATCGTACTCGTGCTCGCACATTTCTATCACTTGGTATCCTTGACTTTCTAACTTCAGGCGCCGCTGGTATGTCTGTTCGTACAACTCTTCCATGGTGACCCCTGTTAAAGCATTTTTTAGGTCTCGTTGAGGAAAACAGGTGGGGCATCCGTGAAATAAGCATCCCTGAAATTCGTACACGTCTGAGGGTTTTCTAAATCCCAGCCATCCACAGAAAGACTTCCAATTTTCTTCCCCCCCCCCCCCGTTTATCGCATGTTATATCCATTTGTCTTCCCTTTCACACAAGTAATGGAGCCAACGCAATGCTTTGGCAGAGTATTGATGTCTGACCGAGAGGTAAGTGTTAGGGGATATGATGCCTAGTTGGTTCTCCGGCATGAACTTTTTTCTGTACAATAATCCACGCGCTTTGGCCAGGGTACAAGCTTGCTTCAAAGGATCCACTTCTCCGTGATCCAAAAATAATTGTCTAAACTTTCCACAGCAACGGCATAAATTGTCCACATCGGATCGACAATACTTGAACATTTCTTCTTGAAAGTCAAACGGGTCTGAAGCATGAGTGTGGTACCAAGTTTCTCGGTGTTCGGTGTGCATCCCGTCGGGGTCTTAATAGTGAAGGTCAGGCAAATGCGGGAGCACAGTATGTTAATTCGCTTCGGTATTGAAAAAGTGGGGAAAATACCTTTGGCCATTTCTGTCATTCCAAACGTTTGAGGCATTCGACTCAAAGGCATGGTCAAATAACTCATGAATCTTTGAATTGTACTTGTCCCACTTGTATGTAGATGAGTTTGGCTCCGTTCATGGTGACTTGGGAGCATTCGGTACCTTGTTCTGAATAATATTTCAGAAGAAATAGTCCCTCGTATCCCGAGAAATTGTGAGCCATGACTGTATCATATCGATGACAGTCCCCGTAACGTTGAATATCCTCTTCGCTCCAAGTGTCGTCGGTAGGGTATAAAATCCATTGGGCAAAATCGGCAAGAGTGTCGGAGCCCGGAAGATTTTTTTCACGTCCTCTTAGAATCTTACTACAATGTGGACAGTGAAAATAGATAGGTTCTTGTATGCACTTCTCACAAGCCCGATGAGCGACGCAGAAATTAGGGATGTGAATACCCGTCTCTTGCATACATTCAAAGTCAAAAAAGATAAAATCCACTTGTGTCTTGTTCTTCTTGTGCTGATCACCCTTTAATTCTTTCTCCAGTTTATTGTCATATTTTTGAATGTAACAGTGATGTTCAAAATCTACGATTTAGTCACAAAAATGGCGTCTTTTATTTCCGGTCTCTTAAGATATGTCTCCTTGTTGTAACAGGAGTTCTGCTTTTCTTCGTTGTTTGGCTCTGTCCGATTTTCGAATGCTCTTCCATACTCTTTTCCATTCTGCGGTCTCATTCATGTCGGTATACGTTCGCCCCACGACGATGACACGGGCTAAGCACATCTGGTCTTGGGAATTGTCAATTTGGACGATACTGTGCTTGGTACTGCGAATGTCGTCCACCAATAACACATTTCGTTTTCCACTACCTCTAGGAGATGAAACGTGAGTCATGTGAAGTGTGACTTTTCCATCAGTGATGGTAAACTCATCATTGAATTGTTGAACGTGTTCAATTTTGTCCATGATTTTAGACGGTGTTAATTCTGCCGGGGTACTAAACTCGATCCAGACAGGAGACTTCAAACTGTCGTGATGAATGGAAAGTCTCAATCGATCGTCCTCTTTCGCTTTGCATTGTCGTTCCAATGTTTCTAACAAAGAATCCCACAAATCGGTAATGAAACCTGCGGCTTTCTTGGGGGGCACGTCAGACTTGAAGTCTTTAAAGTTGACGGTATAGGTGTAATCCGTGGTTCTTAATTTTCTAGAAGTCACTTTCGAATGTGATAGTAATTTTCTGGAGCAACGGAATGACTTTCTTTTTAGAGATTCTAGACTTTCTTGGCCGCGTGGAGATAGATGGTATTGTTTCAGGCTCACTTATGGCCTCTTCGAAATCGCTGGCATGCACTTGGGCTAACACTTCAGCTAGCGGCGTATGAGGCGGTACGGAAAGTCGTCGTCGTGGCCTCTTAATTTCTTCTTTTTCTGGTTTCTCACTGAAATTGCGTGATCGTTTCATCTTGATTGCAAACTTTGATCTGATTGAGTTTTACACACGCTCTCTCCCTATATATAGAGAGAGCTTCTTACCCTCAGAGTAATTATTCGTTATTCAACTTTCAAACTGTGAAGATGGAAGAGCAGTAAGAAAAACGTACCATTCTGGTCAGAGATTTAGCACAACAGACGACTGTTGCCGTCAGACATTTAGAGAGAGTCCTTGGAAAGTATACCACTTTTTCCAATAAGACTAAGGACTACGCCTCTCGAGATTAAAGTCGTGATACTTGCTATATCTGCCAGGAGAAAGGACATTGGGCTTCAGAATGTCCACAACGTCAAAGCCAAGGAAAAGAAAAGAGAGACCAAGGGAAAGATACCTCTTATCATTGTCAAGAAAAAGGACATTTTTCAGAGTGTCCTAAGAAAAAAAGAGAACAAGGAGAAGCGGGAGGAGGCAGAGGGCTCTTCAGAAACAGAAGTAGAAGAACCCATCCCCGTCGTCAAGAAGTCAAGACGACTGGAAGAGACTGAAAAGGAACCCATGCCTGTGAAGAAATTCAAGAAAAGAGACAGACAGTGGAAGAAAAAATGAACTTGAGTGATGTGTTATGAAATTTTGATTGTGATTTTAAAAGAGTATATACCAAAAGGAAAAAGTAAGATTCTCTTGGTCTTGATTTGTTTTATAAAAAGAAACACACACAGATACAATCAAATGATGGGTTTTAAGTTTTACTTGATTTGACAATTTGATTTCTTTTCTAAGAAATGTTTGTCGTCCTGAAAAGGACCGTTGGGGTGTTTGTTTTTAACAAACTTATGGACTGGACATCATGAGCTTTAACTGCCTCAATCCCTTTCCACGGCCAAGCCCTACTCCTCCTGCTGCTTTGGTAGTGGTAGTAGTAGTAGTCAATGGTGGTGGTGATGAAACCTCAGTAGTAGTGAGCGTGGATCATGTGATGGATTTAGAATGCTTAGCCCGTGATGGTCTCTTTCTCTTGGGTTGAGTTAAAGAAGTCTGATACATTTGTCTCAGATTCGTTAACTCTGCTAATATATATTGTAGCAGACTCACCGTTTGACTGTCAACACTCTCTTCCTTCTGTCCTTCACACTTCAAAGATTTCTGCTTCTCTTCTTCTTCTTCTTCTCGCTTTCTTCTTTCATCTTCTTGCTGAAGAAATGCTTCTTCTTCTTCTCTCTGACGCTGCAAAACTTTTTCCAATTCTTCCTTCTGTCTCTTTCTAAAATCATCTATCAAAGGTAAGGGTGGAGAAGGAGAAAAAGGTTGTACTACGGTTGTTTCAGGCAAAAATTCTTGCGACGACAGAAAATCCACAAAATCCAAATTAAAATCTTCTGGATGAATGTTGACCATTGCTGTCGTAGTACTATCACTCCGAACATAAGATGTTTCCGTAGCAGGCTCATCCCAATACATCGTCTTCGTTGCATCAGCCATATTCAAACTGCCGCAAAAGGTAAAACCGTACGAACGCTGTGGCGCCTATATACTGAAGGTAACGTCACACACCCACTCTCTTCTGATTGGAAGAGAGACCTACATTTTGTAACGCGCCTTTAGATTAGTGGACCATTTTAATCCGATCTTTGGTTATATATACCAGCGTTTCTGTTTCATAGTTTCACCTGTTCTCAAGACAATATGTATACTTCAGTAGAAGCATCAAGTATCGTATCGGGCATGCTCTTCAATCCGGTATGTCAAAGCATCATGGGGTATTACCAATATTACGGCTACAGCTATTAGGAAGAGAAGAATTTATGTGGCGAGACAAGGGTGTCTGAAGCGGGTGCTAATCTACGGACCTGAAGTGCGAAGAAGTTTGAGGAGAAGAAGATTAGTGATGAGGTGTGATATGTGTTAACTACCTTTGGTTAGCAAACTTCAACGGTCCTTTTCAGGGCCACCCACATCTCTTAGAAAAGAAATCTTAAAATTGCCATTAGTGTTCCTATATTTTGTGTTTGTATTTGTCTATGTGTATATTCTGTCCCTATAAAATAATTCTGTCCCATAAACACTTCTTTCCCCAAGTGCCCTCTCCATGTTCATTTCCCTTTGTCCCCCAATCGTCCCATTCATGTGAATTTCCCATTGTCCCCGTAGTGTTCCATTTGCCCCTATTTACCCACATATTACTACTTCTAATGCTAGTATATGTTTTAATACATCAATCTTTTTATTTAATTTCATATTTTGTTTTAAAGTTAGGAATTATGCTCGGTATAAATGGGCTTTGTCCTCCAGTTGTGCGCGACGAAACCGGACATTTAGATAATGCATGTTTGAAGTCTTGATACAGGTACGTTTAAGAGAGGAAACGATTTTCAAACATATGGAAAGTTACATGCCTTTTATATTATTATTAAACAGCTATATGATTTCCAGCTTGTAAATAATAGTTTTTATTACGTACAAATATCAGATTTTAATGCTCAAAATTTTGTTTAACAATTTAGTAAATCTCTGAAATACGAGTCTTCATTTCTACAGACGATGAAATATACCAGTTTGTAATCATAAAGTCAGTAATCGTAGATGGATAATTATCTTTGTTACTTAAAATTGCCTTTTTGAAGGAAGAATATTGGTCAACAAAATAATGATTAATAACTTTTACAGACTGGCTTTCATGTTTCTTTTGAAACGAATGCTTTAATTATAAATTTGTACAGATTAAGAGGGTATAGAAAATTTCATCCGTTGCGTGACATTTTGCCATCACACTGTGAACCATAGCATCCAAAAGATTTTTTGACGCATATCTCCAACCCGAATTTCCATAACCAAGTTTCCGTTTTCTTGCCAGATACGTGCATTCGTTCTTAATTTCAAAGTCTTTCGCCTTTGCAAACACAAAACCTAGCAGAAGGTTTCCAGAAGACATTCAATTGTGAATTGAAAAACAGCCAATAGGATACTACCACCCCAATCTGTGTTCGGGTAAACAAAGCCATATACGATCGTAGTCTCTGTCTCGATGGCAAATACCAAACTAGTCTCAAAATTTCTTATTCCACTAATGCATGCGTTCCATCGTGGATTATCAATATTGTGAGATTCTAAGTCACCATGATTATAGCATATGAGCCATCAAAGAACTGAAAAGATCAGGAAGCAAGTCAGAAAGGAATTAAAACAGAATGCAATGGCGTACCGCTATTTTAGGTTTATCAAACTGATGCAAAGGTCAAACAATACCTTACGTGTGTGTTCATCAAGTCCAGTATAACGTACGCGATAATTTCCACTTTTCTTAACCAGAGCTTGACGTTTGTCTTCAATCTTTTCAGCTTGCTAAAGAAATTTACGACAGAAGAAGTCTGGAAATGGAGCACTTATTTTCTTTGTAGCGCTGTTAAGATAAGCAAATATAAATAGATGGAACAAAGGTCTTAGCCAGCTTCCTTACTCATCGTTGGAGTTAATTAATTCTTGAATAATATTTCACCGATATTTTTTTTCCTTTTAAAATTGGAATTTAGTTTCTAACTAAGAAAGACCTGGATGGTAAACACGCTGGATTAGCTCTAAACTTATTTCTTGCATTTGGAATCAGTTTCGTAAAAAGTTGAAAAGAGTTTAGTGGGGATGCGTACTTTATTTAAAATGAGGCTCCGGTGAGCAAAATATGGCTCCTGTAGCAAATATAGATGATTAAACATAATCATCGAATTAATATTCTTCCGGGAGCAAATACCAGACATCGCATATGAAACTTCTTTCTCTACATAAATTAGAAAATCAAGCAAAGTTTTAGAACGAGAATTTCCAAACAACGGATATGTGACAATTCACAATTTATTATGCCTGTCCTCATCTTGATTTTTATTTTTCTTCCAATTTGTTATTTTATTGATCTGATATGGATATCATTGCCAGGGGATACAAGTATCGCTTACACCTCTGTAATTCACACCGCTGTGTGATGTTTGACCTCGCGTTGTGATATATTGATACCTAGAGGAAATTTGATCATTGGGTGACAAGATGTTTGGTCGAGATTAATTATAGACATTAGATAAGTAGTCACACTTTGATAGAAAAAATGTCTTTTCTGTAATGCGATACATCGTTTTAAAATCAGATAGACTATTAGAAGACAAATGTCTGTTATCAATGATTGTCATTGATGTCATCAAAATACTACATCATTGACATAATGATCAGTAAGATATTAGTACACTACACACACACACACTCTCTCTCTCTCTCTCTCTCTCTCTCTCTCTCTCTCACTCTCTCTCACTCTCTCTCTCTCGCCGTGCCTGCAGGTGGCACTTGAGGAATCCACAAGTCTTTCCCAACCCTGGCGGTCTGCAGCTTGGCGGCCTGCAATTGCCAATTTATCTGTCTGAACTCTTTCTCCATGCAGCGTCCCCAGGTCTCTTTCGGGCGTCCTCTTCCCCGCTTCCCATGTGGTGTCCATTTAAGTGCCGTCGTGGGCAGGCTAAATGGATTCATCCTTAAGATGTGTCCAAGCCATCTCCATCTGCGTTTTGTAACCTCTTCTGATAGAGGCCTTGCCTTGCACGTTGTGATCAGTTCATCATTCCGTATCATATTAGGCCAAAACATTCTTTTTATTTTTCTAAGGCACTTGGTGTGGAATGAGTCCAGTTTCTCGCTGATGGCTTGGGTGGTCTTCTAGCATTCGGATCCATATAGCAGAACTCTCGTATACAGAGCAAATCATGGACCCAAGAGGGAAGAATCTGCAATTGTTTCATTTCTGATGAAATTCTAACCACTCCCCATCCTTTACATTTCTATCGAAGTGGAATATCCTCAGCATAGTGACCACAAAATCCTGATAGAAAATCTACAAAGTCCGCCATTAAAAAGATCCACAACAAATCTGCATGATAAACATCTTACTGTGTTATATTACAAATTCAATCTGTAACGTAAAAGTGTCAACATACAGTAAGTATTTTTTTGTTCCTAATCTCCAAATAATTAACTTTTCATGATATATGTATATATATATATATATATATATATATATATATATATATATATATATATGTGTGTGTGTGTGTGTGTGTGTGTGTGTGTGTGTGCGTGTGTGTGTGTGTGTGTGTGTATAAAATTCATGATTCGAATAAGGTCAATCATTATCACTTGTTTCAAGATTTCAAACTTTTGTATTCATAGATAGAAAGCGCAGAAAAAACATCCAATTGAAAGAAATTCCCCAAAACAACAAAGCTTCCGTATATCTACCATATTCACTGGACATTCACAAATATGTTGATAAATTCACAGTTTGTGGAAAGCTCTGTTAGTGTGATCACTCTCTCTCACACTGTTTTCTCTAATGTATAACGCGCGCCCGGATCGGCTAAGATAGTCTGTCCTTGGGCAAGACTCTTCACTTTACTTGGCTCGGTACGATGTAACCATTCACATTGTTCATGTACCCTTTAACGCCCATAATCCAAACGAATAAAGTAACTGCAAACAGTATAAACTCAAATAATGGGCCGGCAGATTAGAGTCTATGCTGTTTGTTGTTGTTATGAATTCAAGTAAAGATCGTAGACCATGATCAGCCGACGCTTTGTAAATGATTCGGAACATGTGAACTTTGACCCTTCAATTAAAAGCCGAAGTTGCGGAACCTAAAATAATTTTCTTTCGTACTATATCAAAACGCGAGAAAGTATATTACCAAGTTTTGTGTAATTTCGCCGGATAATATAGTTGAAGAAGGCATGCTGGATGTATGCATTGACTAATATAGATAAGTGAATATAGATAGATGGACAGAGGTTTCCAAATTACACTTAATCCTTTTCATAAAATAATCAGCAGTCATGATAAATAAGGTAATAATTAATCCTTTCTTTCAGAAATGTATTCCATCATTATTCGAAGTATTCGATACAATGAAAAAATGTCCTATTTTGTCAAAAGCTTGCCACGAATGTTTCCCGACAAAGCTAGAGTGTTCTTGTCTACAGAGGGAACTAGCATGAACATAGACAGGAAATGTGTATATGCCAAAGACTAAAGTATTAGTTTTTGAGTTTTTTTTAAAACTGCTATATCTATTGGTCTAAATCCTTCAAAACTATTTTTCTGTACGTTCATTGGATGATTTGTACCTCTCTGGCGCATGCTCAAAATTAGTTATTAACCTGTTCTGTGATTTGTTGATGGCTGCTGTTTTTCGGTTGTAAGGCTAGTCCTCTTCGTCTTTTCGGCTGATAATCTGAGTATCCTACTCTGCATTCTCCAACCGTTTAGTAAAATATGCATTTCCCTTTACCTGCATTGTGCAGTTGGACATCTTCTAACAGTTTAAAATTTGCCCACAATTTTTCGTCTTCATCATCAAACTACTAAATTTTAAAACGTACGTCCGCAGATAATGTCTTTGGATGTGTATTAGGTTCTAGCCTGGCAAATTTCTCCCGTTGACTCGATTGCACTTTCTAAGATTACCACAGCTTCCTAATTATTAGCATGTAGTATTTTTTCTGGCTTCATGCCCCGTAAGGGTTTGTCTTCGTGGATTTTGTGATTAAGGACACAAGGAAAGGTTTAGAAGACCCTATCGTCCATCCCATGCGCCTGAATATCCAGGAGATGTTGAAATAGGATAGTGCGTCCCCTCATACGATATTTGGGAAGAAGAAAGAGTGAGGGGTAGAATTTTAGAGTATATGTTAACAGAGTTGAAATTAAATTTTGTAAATGTTATTATTATTATTATTATTATTATTATTATTATTATTGACCTGTAAGATACTGATAGAGTTTGACTTCAATATTTATTAGATCATCTACGGTATAGATCACAAAAGCACCCCTCGTACATTTATCGACCTGAGTATTTTCTAGCATCAAAGGGTCGGACGTAATTACAAGTGGTTTGTTTGACAATTCCTGATTGATTTGTCTGACAAATATGCTCACATTTCTTCTTATAACCTGAACTTTTTGTCGTTTGATTTTTGTTTTAAATAAAACAAGATTGTTTAGGTATATACATTTGAAGAATTTGAACTTAGCAATATACAAACGATTTTATGAATCTTAGAGAATAAGATCAATGTTTGAGTCTAAATTCACACAAGCACGAATATTTCAGATGACACAAAATCCTTCACTCTGATTTACTTTACAAAAGTATTTTCGTAGTTTATTTTCAATGCTTAACAGTAAATATTTAAAAAATTTCTTTATAAAAGATAAAATAATCTTGCTAAACAATATCTCTTGTATATTGTAGGCAACAATGCACAAACATGTTTATTCAGAACATTCGACAACCATTTCTCTATTTAAACACACACACACACAGACACACACAGACACAGACACTCAACGAGTATGTGGATACTTAAAAATATAAGAAAAATTGAATTGTTACTATTACCTTTTCTCCGATGACTAAAGTGATGACTAGATACGACTGTCGGATATCAACGAGTCGAATCTGTATAACTAGTTCCCCCTCTTCCTTACATATGCTGGCAGCATTGTTGAACAAGAGAGAGTGTTTCGGCGATATTTGGGTTTTGCAAGCATCATGAAGACGAGCCCTATGCAAAAAGGAATACTGCCAACACTCGAGGAATTCAAGTATATTACCCCCTATACAACTGTAGCTTGTGTCTCTATAGATACTTGTAAAGCGTCCGGAGATTTTTTAATTTAAAAATGCAAGGGGTCTGATTTGGGTCACCAATATCTGCCAAGGGTTACAGATGGTAAATACCAGAGTATAGAATAAAGGAGATAAGCAATGAAAAAGACGATGGAAACTATTACTATTGCCAATCGCCATTTTAAGTCTATACAAGCCGAACAAAGCTCTTGAAGAAAATGCTTTCCTTTATCCAGGATACATTTGTAGGACATTTTGTATTTTCTGCTTTGGCGGATCAGCGACCGCCTACCCATTTGGTATCCTCAGTAGAAAGGTGTCAAAAGAATTTGTACTTCGGAAAATTCCACCGTTTGAGAAACCGTCCTTTTCTCGTTCTAATGGCTCTTTCATGGCATTATGGGGACCTGAAAACAAGTTCGACGGATTGGGTTTATTCTTGGATGTTTTTTTCTTGTAGTTCTGCAACGATGCTAGCACACCACTGATTGCATATCCGCCATTATCGCCCTGTTTTTTTTTTTCACTGTCTTTTGGCATATACTATTGTCTTGCTAGCTACCTTCCTTTGAATTACTGTACTCGAACTGAGCGTTCGCCGGTTGAAATATCGTCGGTAAATGAAAGGGTCGAGTGTAAGGACATAAGACAATTTTTAGTTGCGGTTTGATTTGTCATGTTTGAAGTCACCGATAGCCAGTGATGCGATAAACTATTAAAGGGTTCAGAGCTGTCAAACGGAACATTGAAGAATTTGTCATAAAACGCCGGCGATGATCATCTCAGCCAAGCAGCGTGATTGTGATAGATGGTTGCCGATATTTAATGGCCCAACATACATAACGAATGTTTTTGTGTGGTGGCATGTTCATCTTTTGTCTACCTAGATGGTCTATCGCAGATTGTTATCTTGAATAACCGTTAGTTCAGTTTTAACATATTGCACTTCTTAATTTGCATACATTAAAATTTTTATATATATATATATATATATATATATATATATATATATATATATATATATATATATATATATATATATAAACTAATAACGAACAGTTCAAAACAAATTTTTAAATTGCCTAAGCGAGTCTTTGTCAAAAGCAAAATTACAAAACTGAGACGAACAATAACACAAAAAATCTTTGAATTTACAAAACTTTACATGATTATGGATCTAATAGAAGTATTATTTTATTACAAAATTGTGGATATCGCGCCTAATTGGTTTGAACTCCAATAAAAAATAGCCCATAAAACTCACCCTAGCTAATGGATATCAAGATGGTAGGTATAACTATGTTATAATATTATTTTTTCAACACTTGCATTATCACAAATAAAGAATCATGACAGACTGAAATATGTTGTAAAACAAATGCTTTAATCTTTTCTGTAAGATAGATATACTATTAGAACACAAAAGACTATGTTACAAATTTAGATAATTCGATAGACATACCGCCTTAAGAAGGCTCAATTGTAAAACTGAAACACTATCAACACCAAATAAATCTTTTGATTTTGAATGTATCCTTGTACATGTGAAAAGAGAAATGAGCACACAGCTCAATATATTATCCTGGTCAGTTATGCCAAAGTCAGCAGGTACGAGAAGAACAATCTAAAACAGACGAGCACATTCCATCAGAGTTTTGTATTTACCTAAAATCAACCTACAAAAGATATAAACCCATATTTTACAGGGGAACAGATTGCAGTTTAGGACAGCAAGATCATGACTCAGCTGAAAACATTAGGACAAGATTCCAAAACTATATATCAGAATCAATGCAAGACTGGACTATGCTGTTTGTAATGATTGTATCTCTGTATTACCGAAATACATGGTCTTGAAAATGGGTACAATGGTTAAGTTCAATAAAAGTTTAAAGAAATCAAAAGACTAGTTTAAACTTCAATGAAATTCTACAATCAATACCGATGTTGTAAAGAATATTATTCCAAAGACTGATAAACGACCTCTTTCAGAAAATGTAGAGGCCGAAGAAACTTCAGTATAAATTATGTGGAGAAGATGGACAATGATAATAACAGTCATACTGTCAGAACTTATGATTTGATCGGATACTCGGACGTTCAAATGGAACGTGACAATCAAGAAATACAATGTCCATTAGAAAAGTTATATTTATCATGAAGCAAATAATAATTGATATTAATACTAATGGTTGCAGGAGCTGTTATTGTTATTTTTTTAAAAAGTGTAAGAGCCCCAAATTTTCGTTCTTATATTCACACCTGAGACCAAAAATGCAAACAACAAACCAGATAAAATAATATCTTCATCTAGGTAACTGATCACATTATCAATAAGACTAGCTAAGGCTGATGCCGCTTTTGTAGCTTACTCAAGCAAATAATTGGCAATATTTATTTTCTTTTGTTGTTGTTGTTGTTTTTTTTTTTTTGTTTTTTTTTTTTTTGTTTTTTTTGTTTGTTTGTTTGTTTGTTTTTTTGTCAACAAAAGATCATATTTGCTTCCTCATGGAGAAAGACCGCCTCCACCACCGCTACTAAACCTTTTACCAAATTTGCTATAGACAGAGCAACAATTCATGCAGTCATGCCTATTGTAGCTCTCTAGCCGCAATCTCTTTAAACAATTGTTTTAGTCTTTCATCTAATAATAATTTGCCTCTGCCATTTGTATTAATCCTTTCAGTATTATCTCTAAACATTTTCTCCTACTGTGTTAGATGTCCAATTAATTTAGCCTTTTTACTTTCAACACCTTCCAATACTTTTGCATTGTAAGATTTTGTCTTGATCTGTGTGTTTACTGAAATCTTTGCTTATGTGCTCTATATGATTTTCATACATTTCAACATCAGATTTCATTGATTTTCTATTTTTTAGTTTACTACTTCGACAGCATTTACATAATCCCATATTTACTTTTGTCTTGTATAGTAAATATTTTTTTAACTACAGGTGGAAGTTCTCCACTTTGGAATTCTGTTTCATGGCAATAATCTCTAATGATTTCTGCTTCCAGTACTTGGTGATCAAGAGGTTCACTTGTACCTATTGTGGGTATCTCAAAATTTCCAGGGACTTGTATTGTTTGTCTGATGTCGATTCTAATGGATATTTATATAGTGTTTCTTGTAATATAGAAAACACATCTCCTGGATATGCTGGATTCACAAATGTTTCTGAACCAATAATTTGGAAAAGTACTCTGTCTGCTATTATAGCTTTCCCTGTTTGTATACAGATTCAGATTGTATTGTGTGTTCAGAGAAATTTGTTCCTACTGTGTTTCTTTGTGATATTCTAACTCTGCTTATATATGTGTCATAACAATATATGTTGGTTTCAATTAAAAACTCATTTATCATCAATTTATATTGCTGTTTATCTACTATTTCTACTTGAGTATTTTTTCCGCAGTTGCAAAACATTTTGTTGGTAAGTGTACAGTATGGAAATAGAACTCCATATTTTGGATGTATTCAAAGTCATTTCTCGTGTATTCTTCAGGACCTTCATACACTTTAAAATCTCCACGCCACTTTTTGCCACCTTTCAGTTATTGAAACAAGGAAGATTAAGTGGGAAATAATACGGATTTTAGGGATGAAAAAGTACGAAGCTGATTATCTGCAAAATTACAAGAGTATACACAGGAATTGAACATATCAATTGCAACTAGAATATACAAATCGATAGCCCATACAACTTTACTAAATTAATGGAAAGATGATAACATGACATCGAATGGTATCAGATATTTCACTGGATTTTATCATTCATGTTGGATTTGTCTCTATCTGCATTGAGTTCTGGTGTGACAACATTGAAACATATCGATTTCAAAAGACCAAAAGAAATAAGAAATCCCCAAAAAATTAAAACTTCATACTAAGTAAATATGTTGCTGGTTGCTTTGTTGCTGATGCATTGTACCTCTAACAAGCATTGTTGTGACAGCTCTAGTTTTGGTACATTGTATAACGAAAAACAGACTACACGACAAAAGATATAAAAAAGACTAATGCATGTTTCTTAAAATTGACTCAGTAATGAAATTCGCAATTTTAATGGTTCAACTTTTCTATTCTGCAATTCTATCTCATTTTTTCCCATGGCATCTCGGCATGTTTTAATCTGTTTTCTATGACTTTCATGTATCTAGTGCATGGCCAGTGAAAATATTTCCTTTGTTGATCTGGATCGGATAAGTAAAATGATGAAAATGGTATGACATGATCAATGTTCAAAGTTTAGCCATCTGCGGTTAAAATCAGTCGCTGGAACACCGAATATTTTTAACGTCGTATCTGATTTAATATGTTGTTTTAATGCTTATAATATTTCTACTTCCTATTAGCTTAATTAATCTTAAGATTTCATCATTATGCAATCTTCGTTTCGTGTACGTTTGCATGTATTAGCTATAGGGATCTTTATTTTCATTTCCATATATTTTTGCAGTAAGTACATTTTTGTAAAACTGAGTTATACCTTTTTTCTTCGTGACATTCGGAATACGTATTTAAATCTATCTCTTTTATTTACACAATTACATTTCAATTATTTTTCACTACTCAGTGTAACATTCAAACATGACTGACAAATAAACTTTTAAATATCTTGAAAATATATTAATCCAACATTCAACATTCTCTGTAAATTAAATGAAAGTCGAACAAGACAAAAAACAAGATAAATCTAAGAAAAGCACATCACCAGAGAAAGTAACTTTGCAAAAGCTAAAATATCCACTTAGTGTTGATGCCAGCAGACAACTTGGAAACCGTCACAGGAATTTAAAATATTAAACGCAGCGAGTTTCAGTGCTGATCAATAAGAGTCTAAAACATCACAAGGTTAAATAAAAGATACAGGTTCATAAAGCTAAAGAAAAACTATTATTTTATGGAGTAGGGTATAGTTGATTTAGGTATCTTGTTCATATGGTGAAAAGGTAAAGTTGTTTCTTCACAGAGTGGTCAGCATCCAGTTCTTGAAACAGATGTTGAATTCAACAATCAACACTTAACCGAATCAGAGCGCAAAGCTGTTCCAGTTGCACACCTGTAGAGCATGGCCTGTACGAGGTACAACAACAAGGAGTATAAAAAACATGTCTGTATTTTACAACCCAGTCCGAAAAAATGATTGAACTTCTTTAGCTAATACATAGAGAAAATTTTCTTTTTCTACGGTAACAGGGGATATATGTCATCGTGTGGTACACAAAACGTGATACCAAGTGATATTTTAACACGTGACGAAACCACAAGTTAAAATATATCGTGTTTAATGTATCACAAGATGAAATATATCCTGAATTAACGCAGGAAAAGAAAATTTTCTTTTTATTATATACCAAACTTGCTCCTGAATCGATGCTTAGAAGAATAAACCCACTGTTCAGCACCCCACCCCAACCCCCTCTCGCAAATTCACCTCACTTTAAATCCTATTTATAGGATGATCATATAAATATCAATGACTTAAGAGAGCGGTAGTATTGGGATGACCTAATATGTTGCAGTAATTATATTTTTGAAATTTTGTAAACTATTTGACCCTTACTCACCACAGAGCAAGTACAATTCAACAATGCTTCACAGCGGGTTTATCATAGTTGTCAAGATAGTAAGGGGAAATAATTTCATAGAGACGGGTCTGACAGGTAATCTAGTCGCCATTTATTTGTTCTAGGTCACAAAGTACTGGCTTTTCTTACTGCAGGTATAACTTATGTAAGCACACACAATCAAGCGTCGTATGACATAATGGAAAATCTTGTATTTGCACATGTGAAAATATAAGGGTATATTTTTAAAATCTGAAAATATAGGAATGAAAAAATAATTAAAATTATTTCGCGAATAATGTTCTATATATTTAACACTTGAGTGTATAATAAATAACATAACTTTCACCCAAAAAAAACAAACAAATGTCGTCTAAAAAAAACATTATCAGCACAATTTATCGTGCGACATTAGGCTCTGCTCTTACTGTAGCTACGAGCATGCATTTAAAACAGCTATTAAAGTTACAAGAGGTCCAAGATCAAACAAAATATTGAAGACGTTGTCAAACTAAGTCTTTTACAATTGATTGCCCAATTGACTTTTACCAGACACAAATTGTTACTCAATAAATAAGTACTTCTGAACGAAAGGACTACTCTTTTCTTTTTTAAACGAGAGCGAAAGAAAATGTTGCAGATAAAAAAAAATACAACAGTACAACCTAAACCATCTACAGAATCAGTCAAATCGGCTACCACTCTCAAAGCTCGGGCCCACAGAGTCACTCCAAAGTCTAAGTTGTCCATTTCCGAGATATAGATGAGAGAAAATACATCAAGTACACCAAATTCTACATTGCCGACGGACGATAATGGTATTAACTTTAGGCAGCAAACAAATAACAAAGTACCAATTATTTAGTCACAGTGATCAAACACCATGGACGTGTTAGAAAAAATGCAAAGTAGCATGTACAGTTTTGAAATGGCGGAGGTTAGCATAACAAGAGTTTCAGGTAGAATGGGTGTAAAGGCAGCTGGATTAAGTCTTGCATGAATAGCTACCAGAGTGGTTGTTCCTATGGCCTTCGGTGGCTTTGGTGCAAAAATACTGGGATTTTATATGCAACAAGGTTTAAAAGAATTATGAAATAGCATCATGTGCCATTAGTAATTGAACAGTATCAACGACATGAAAAGCAGAGCAATAAATGCCAATGAAATCAATCACGATTTATTTTCTTTATCATCAGTGAGCACAACAGATACAAAGAGACCAAAAAATGCAATCCGAAAATAAAAAAACAATACGGAAAGCTAAGAAATAGAGGAATTTAAAATAACTTTTTGGGAGGGAGGGAAGACATTAAAAAGGAAGAGATTTTGGAAAAGCTTCTGCAAAGCATAACAGAGGGCCTATACTCGCTACAACAAAAGAGACATAAAGACACCCTGTTTAAGAGAGTGGAAATAGAACAAAAAAGCATTAACTCTTGGATGTTTAAATTTCTCCTATACAAAATGAGAGCTTTATTACATTAGACTGACTCCCCGAGAAGGCCGTCTACCTCATGAAACCAATTGATAACAAAAATGGTAAAATATCTATATCGTTGCAAAAAAAACGAGAAAAAATTTGTTCCAGGATACTACAATATTTCCAATGAAATGGGAAACACTATTTTGTCCTAAATCAATGACAAACATGAAACAAGAACGTTTTTTATCCTCAAAGGTGTTTCTAACCTCAAAATGTACTTCAAAAAAGACCAAGATGGAATAACTGCCAATAATGACAAGAAATACGTATTAATTTTGAATGTATGGAACACAACTCAAGTTAAAAATCACTATGAATAACAATTACACAGTGTATATCACCAGCTACAACGACGCATTTTTAGGATTCAATAGACAGGGAACTAAAGTGGCATCTGCTGAATCTGATACCGTTTGTGAATTTTGAAACCCAACGATTTATACATTTACGGTAATCAAATCAATAACACCAAAACGTATTTGAATGGTAACTATTCAACTTGTTTTAGTTCTTTTCTGTTAGAAATCTTTTTCATGAAAATATTGTTTCTCGCCATGTCAATGGTTATTATAAGCAGTAAGAAAGAGGTAACATAAATAGGTTGAATACCAGCATAAACGATGAAGATGGAAAAGGTGTAGAGTTTCATGACATGCTTGAGACATATGTTCTCATTGTAAAGTAAATAGCATAGCACACCCATATCATGATAGCACAATAGATGGCACAATAAACAGTGACGTACACCTCAAAAGTAACTGTATCACAAATTTTGATGATACCGTCAATTTAACTGATGCATCTACTAGAAATTATTTTGCAAAGACGAGATTACAGCCAAATACGCAAGACTTTGGAGGATAATAATTTTACAAATATTAATACATGGAGAGAAAAAGTAGACAATACATTAACAGTGTTGAGCTGTTGGCAATTAAAGAGCTTACAAAACCCAGAAACTACAAGAATAAATCAGTGAGATCAGGTACAAGATTTTAGATGCTCAAGACTTGCTTAAACAGCAATTCAACACATTGTCTTATGTTATATATGACTGCAAACAGCAAGAGAAAGAACAGATGAAATAAGTAACGTTCAGCAATATTTACATCCTATTGAACAGATGACAAACATCAAGATAAATGCTACAGAGTTGTTGTTGTTGTTGTAGTGGGTTTAACGCCATTTTTCAGCACATGATAGGCTATACATGGCGGCCAGTTTTATCTGGTGGAGGAAGAATCCGGGAAAACCCCGGGAAGAACCACCAGCCCACGGTAAGCTACTGGCAAGCTTTCTCACATATCCACATTGGCTGAGCCCGAGACTCTAACCCACGCAGACAGAGGTGAGATGGCAGTGATCGGTAAAGGCGAGCGCCTTAGACCACTCGGCCACCCGCTACAGAGAACAACAAGGAGAAAATTTAAATAAAAAAAAAACTCTTGAAGACTGTAACACTTTACAATCCCAGTCAGAACAGAGGAAGAAAGAAATAAATGATAAAATTGCAATCAAATGCATCTCCAAGTCTTTTCGCTATGATTTTGTTTAAACTCTGCATATTCATACTCCTTAAATCTGTTATAGTTGGAAGTCTTATTTTTTTAAAAAAAGGTTTGTAATATTTTTCTTGCTTTTATGGTCTTGTATCGAAGTATCAATAGTTGGTGATGTGCTTCGCGATACATTTTCATTTATTTAACTGGAAATATTTCAATATACATTTAACTATATTGCATATGTATAAGTCGCAGTGTTTTACGTGAATCTTTTAAGCGTAAATATACGTTATCGTTTTATGGGCACACGTCTTAACGGTCCGATGAATCAGGAAATACGTCACTGTTTATTTGAAGTTTAGATAAAATCGTGCACGGCGTTCACGTTTTCTTTTAATGACCCTTTGAGTACACCGAGCCCTTTTATGTATATAAAGATTTTTCATATCTGATGAGTTTAGAACCACAGACCTATCTATCTGTAACCCTATGCGGTACGTATAGACCAAGCGGACTCATTTACTAAGACTGTTAAAAATAAATTATGATTTTTGCCTGCACGCTATGCTACATTTATTTACCTTGATACTGGCAGACACATTTATTACGTGTACTTTCACTCAAGGCTTAGCAGCTGCGTTAGTAATCATTCGCCTAAATTAATCAACTTTGCTATTTTTTTCAGTGCCACAATTATAGCATTTTATCACCTCTATTTATTTTAGTAAGATGTTAAATAGCTTAATAGTGGGCTGCACTAGAATTAGTTAATTTGCTCGTGGAGTTTTGTAGTCATTATACCATCAATAACATAATCGTTAAGCCTCTACAGCAATTGTATTTAAAACTTAATTATAACTTATTAATGCACACCAATCGTCAAATATTATCTACTAAGAATGTTAAGACTTTAACTGAAGTATTGATGAATTATGACGATACAGAACACAGTAAAAGGCCCGAATTTTTTTTTTTTTTTTTTTTTTTTTTTTTCCTTTGGTTGATGGGCGGTCAGTAAGACGGAAAATGAGACATGTCAATTGAGAGAGATAGATTAATCATTATATAGATATTTGTCCGAATGACAGATAAATCCTCAGTCTGGTGTATAATTTGTCTTTTGGACATTAGTGTTTTATAATCTGATGTATTATTTTGTTTTAAGTCTCTTCGAAGTTCAGAAAGCTTGAAATAATAAAAAAAAAATGTTCGGCAATTAAACTGATTCCATACCGCAAATCTATTAGGAGTTTTAAAGGATTACATGCGTAAAGTTGACGATTTATTTAGTATTGATACGTGCGATGATATTTATTGACCTTTATCTATTTAGTATTGATACGTACGATGATATTTATTGACCTTTATCTATTTAGTATTGATACGTGCGATGATATTTATTGACCTTTATCTATTTAGTATTGATACGTGCGATGATATTTATTGACCTTTATCTATTTAGTATTGATACGTGCGATGATATTTATTGACCTTTATCTATTTAGTATTGATACGTGCGATGATATTTATTGACCTTTATCTATTTAGTATTGATACGTGCGATGATATTTATTGACCTTTATCTATTTAGTATTGATACGTGCGATGATATTTATTGACCTTTATCTATTTAGTATTGATACGTGCGATGATATTTATTGACCTTTATCTATTTAGTATTGATACGTGCGATGATATTTATTGACCTTTATCTATTTAGTATTGATACGTGCGATGATATTTATTGACCTTTATCTATTTAGTATTGATACGTGCGATGATATTTATTGACCTTTATCTATTTAGTATTGATACGTGCGATGATATTTATTGACCTTTATCTATTTAGTATTGATACGTGCGGTGATATTTATTGACCTTTATCTATTTAGTATTGATACGTGCGATGATATTTATTGACCTTTATCTATTTAGTATTGATACGTGCGATGATATTTATTGACCATTATCTTAGAAAAGATAATGATGCAGTGTTCAGTGGATATGTTATTGCAGCTATATTGAAACTACTACAAGAGTCATAGATTTTCTTACTCATGAATATTCCAAGGCTTTTAAAACAAGTACACGAGTCATAAATTTTCTTAATCAAGAATATTCCAAGGCTCTTACACGAATACATGGGCCATAGATTTTCTTACTCGTAAAAATTCCAAGGCTCTTAAAGAAACACATAGGGTCATAGATTTTCTTAGACATGAATATTCCAAGGCTCTTAAAGAAACATATGAGTCATATCTTCTTAGATTTGAATATTCCAAGGCTCTTAAACAAGTACATGGGTCATAGATTTTCTTACTCGTGAATATTCCAAGGCTCTTAAAAAAGCACATAGGGTCATAGATTTTCTTAGACATGAATATTCCAAGGCTCTTAAACAAATACATGAGTCAAAGATTTTCTTTGTCATGAATATCACAAGGATCTTCAACAAGTATATGGGTCATAGATTTTCTTTAGCCATGAATATCCCAAAACTCTTCAACAAGTACATGGGTCATAGATTTTCTTTGTCATGAATATCCCAAAACTCTTCAACAAGTACATGGGTCATAGATTTTCTTTGTCATGAATATCCCAAAACTCTTCAACAAGTACATGGGTTATAGATTTTCTTTGCCATGAATATCCCAAAACTCTTCAACAAGTACATGGGTCATAGATTTTCTTTGTCATGAATATTCCAATGCTCTTATACAAATACATAGGTCATATATTTTCTTAGACATGAATATTCCAATTCTCTTAAACATATACATTGGTTATAGATTTTCTTAGTCATGAATATTCCAAGGCTCTTAAACAAGCACATCGGGTCATAGATTTTCTTAGACATGAATATTCAAAGACCCTTAAAGAAATACATATGTCAAAGATTTTCTTAGACATGAATATTCCAAGGCTCTTAAAGAAATACATGGATTATAGATTTCTTTAGTCATGAATATTCCAAAGCTTTTAAACAAATACATGCCTCATAGATTTTCTTATTCATGAATATTCCAAGGCTCTTAAACAAGTACATAGGTCATAGATTTTCATAGTCGTGAATATTTCAAGGTTCTTACATGCACACCTGTCGCTATTCTTCCAAGTGGCGCAATATGTAGATTCAATGAAATAATCTGTAATTAATGTTGGATATATAATTAGTAAAATAGATTTGAGAAAATAGCAAAACACTTTGGTCCAAGATTTAAGACTTAAATTTTAATTTGCAAAAATGAGAGAAAATATAACAAATTAATCAAGATGACATTTTATAAGTACAATACGTGTAGTATCACCCGAAATAGACTTATATCTGCTTTTGATTAATAATTTATTTCAAAATGAAAACGATTTGTTATGTCGATATATTATTTTCAATTTGCTCAGGTGAGACAATTGTATGTATGTGTAATTAATTCTTTCTCCTTTTTGCTGTTCCTGATTGCTCTGTTTTTGCATTGTTGTGACTGGCAAGTAAAAACGGTAAGGCAATGGATTCGAACTGAATAATGGTAAAAATGAAAATGGCCACATAGAATACATGTGTTTGTGAGCGTGTTTTATAGTACATGAATGCTGAAATCCACTTCCGCTGAGAAGAACGACGATGACGATTACAACAACAACAACAATAACAACAACAAACAATACAGAATTAAGCGCGCGGTCATGGAAGAGTAGGGAAAGAGACGAGCTCATCGTGTTTTAGCTCTCTACTTGTTACTTTCTTTCTCATAAACGTATTCTAGTTAATACTACTCATTTGGTTTAGTCTCTTATTGACTTAAAAAAAGCTGATCACACATCTGTGAGAGTTGAGAGAGAGATATGCTGCTATTTTCGTGGTAGTTGTGGTGGGAGGTAACATACCTTTGTATCGTGTAATACAATTTATAATCAATCAATACTATTTACATTTATTACCGCATTAAAATTATTGTCTGATGATTGAACACCGATGAGTATAGCGACGGTTTTTGCCGTAAGCGTTATACAGCCATTCCCCAACTTGTATCTGACATAACGTTTGTCCATTGGTGCGCGGTGTATAATAACAATAATAATAATAATAATAATAATAACTTTATTTTCTGAGAATAATACATTTGCCTCTGAATCAACCAATCTTACCTGTAGTCTTCAATAATAGAATATTAGAACGTATATGCACAAAAACTCGTACTTACTACAGTGTCTGACACGCTCACATATAATCATAAAACATACATACACACATACATACACACATTAGATTAAAACATACACAAGATATACATGTAGGTTTAAAAGATGGGAAAGTAGTGGGGATGTCCAAGTTAGGTACCTCAATTTGTTTGAGCTATGGCATAAACAGAAAGAAGAAATTTGTGAAACGAGTTCTAAAAAGAAGAAAGTGTTGGTGCTTGTTTAATATCTTTGGGAATGATATTCCACAACACTGTTGACAAATATGTAAAAGATGTTTTTGTACAGAGTCGTTTTCAATTTAGGCAAATGAAGATTAGAGCTTGAAATAGACCGTACATTGTGTGGATGGATATTGGAAGCTGGAACGAGGAGATCGTTGACATATTGTGTAGCACTATTATAAAAAGATTTATAGGTCATAATAGCTTTAAAGTACTTTACTCTATAATTAAAAGGTAACCACTGTAAATTAACGAATAAAATGTGAGGATGGATAGTCTTTTCTTGTAATAATCCTAGCGGCTTGTTTTTGGAGTTTAATTATCTGGTTATGATTAGTAGTAGTGCAATTCCCCCCATATGGTGCAATAATAATCAAATAAAGGCAATATATATCCATTATAAAACATTTTAGCATAAATTATGGCACATACAAAGACAGTCTATTCAATAAGGTCAGGGCCAGTTTAACCGCTAGGCAAACTAGGCGGACCCCTAGGGCGGCAAAATTGGGAGTTGGGGGGAGGGGGGGGGCAAAAAACTGAATGAATAAAAAAGGAAAGAGAAATAGCGTAAAATAGAAGATAATGAGCGTCTAAAAATAGAAAAAGAAAAACAGAAGGAAATAATAAATGTATAATATTCATTTTCGAAAGATAATTGGGAGGGGGGGCGGGGGCGGGGCGCAAGACTGAATGTTCTCCTAGGGCGCCAAATACCCTTGCGACGGCTCTGAATAATGTTGTCCTGGAGGATACTGCGGAACACACGCGCTTTATTTTGATTTTCCCGTGATAAATGCCTGTCAACATTCACACCTAAATGTTTTTGATTTTCTATGTTATTTAATTTAGTTCCCTGAACAAATATATTGATAAATTCTAATTTCTTTATTGTTGGCCTTGATCCAATAGCCATACAGCTAGTTTTTTCTGTTTTTAATTGCATTATTTTGGTTTCGCACCACAGTATAACAGCCTCAACGTCCTGTTGTAAATGTTGTTCAAGGAAAGGGATTGAATCACTGGCATGTAAAGTTGTGTCATTCGCAAGAAAAGATCAGTTCAGTGGCTTTCATATGAAGTGGTAAATCATGAATGAAAATGAGAAAGAGCAAAAGGCCAGGAATAGAGCTTTGAGGGACTTCACTTTTGACAAATCGTAAAGAAGATACAGCATTGGCCACAGAAAAGCAGTGTTGCCTTCCTGTTAGGTAAGAATCAAAGCAAGCATGTGAATTATCACTGATTTTGTATACCTTGAGGTTTTTCAGCAATATTTCATGATCTACTAAATACACGCTTTTCTAGAACCTAAATAAATTACTTCGATTATTTTTCCGTGATCTATAGCTGCTAGCCATGTATCAACCAACTTTGGGATGACAGTTTGGCATGAATGATTTTTCTGAAAGCTGATTGTGAGGTATGTGGAAGATTATATTTCTTTTTAAAAAATCAGCGAAAATGAAGGGCGACGTGTTTTTCAAAATTTGAGATAAGATTGGTAAATTTGATATAGATCGATAATTGTTTGCTGACGATCTGTCACCTTGTTTAAAGACCGGGAACACTTTGGGTAATTACAGGTTAGTTGGAATGATTGAAGGGGCAGCAACTTGAGTTGATAGTTTGAGTATTTTTGGTGAGATTTCATCTACTCCTGCTGCTTTGGTGCCATCAGGCTTCTCGAAAATATCAATAGCATCTTGAACACACATGTAATGGATCTAGAATGATATATGAGATCGGACTTTTGACTTAACAAAATCTTTAAGGAGTGAACATTCTTGTAATATGGAAGAATGTTCTCCAAGTATTGAAGTTAATGATGTCACAAAAGGTATTTAGGTCGTTTGCAATATCTAATGGCTCTGTACTAGTATGACTTCCGGTTTTTAATTCTTACAGAAAATCAGGAACTTTTGAACTTGAATTAAAGTTACAGAAATGTTTCCCTATTTTTCTGCAGTCACTTTTATTCTCAATTAATCTTGAAAAATGATCCGTTTTAGCTTTAGCGATTAAATGTTTTGACTAAATTCATGAATTTTTGGGGGGCTTGGGGGTAACTTTGTCACGCTGTTTGTGACAGAAATCACGCGGTTTCATAGCTTCCCTTATTTTATAGTTAAACCAGGCAGGTCGCATTATTCTCTTGATCCTCTTGCATTTCATTACAGCATGTCGATTTAGGACTGCAAGAAAAAAGGCAGTCCAGTGTTGTACATCAAGGTCTGGATTTATAAAAGTAGATTGACAATTACTTAGAGCATATTTCAAGTCGGTCAAAGGGTATTTTCATGGAAATGGTTAAAGGATCGGTACTTTATATAGTGATACGGGCCTTTTTGAATGATTTCCATAACTTGTTTCTTGTTCCACAGATTGGATAGTGGTCACTAACAATATGTGTCTCCACTATAAATTATGGGTGCAAAGAATAACTGTGGTTATCGACTTGTGAGTGACTCGAGCATAGGACTGTATCATTTGAGAGTTTTTATATATTTGTAGAATATCATTCAATTTACTTTGCCGGTCTTTCTTCAAATCAATATAGAGATCACCAATTAATAAAAGTTCTCAGCTAGTGTTAGAAGGAGTAAATAATTCATTTTCAAATCTCTCAAACCAAGACGATATCATCAATCTTTATTTCCTCTTTTCAGAGATAAGGTTGCAGACAAATGAAAAAGAAAACAATATTGAAATGAATTGAATTAGTTATATACAATTAACAGAGGTATACATGAGAGGAATCTATGAGTTTTACCTATGAGGATTCTTATATGAGGACACTATACTTATCAAAAGTATGGTGCACTCTTGCGCAGTCCTTAAATGCTTAATTATTGTACACATCATCATTATTTTACAGAAAATAATATTGTATATGTAATATATATATTTTAAAAAGCATGCGTGAAGACATGATTATCAAGATTTCAACGATCACATAATTCCAAATCTTGATAATCTGAAAATCGATCTTATTACCATGAAAAGAATCCATGAATTACACTTGCAGAGAAGACTGAGGCAGACATTATAAAATTTCTCAGTATTTCAGGCTCGTCTAAGCCGATACCGTTGGGAAATTCTCTACCAAGGAGATGTTGAATAAATTCTTCATCTGATATATTATGAAGGTACACGCCAAGACGAATGTCAAAGTTATTTAGAATATGTGTCCAAAATATGTCTCGTTGTCGCACAGTGCTCTGACAGGAAATAAATGCATTGATTATTACATCTGTGTAAGAGTAACTGCAGTGTTTACAAACTTGCATAGTATTATTTGGAACAGTTATCAGAACATTTGCAATGGATGTAATTAACTGTAACTCTCTTGTTGTTTTTGGACCAAGACGATAGAGAATGTGGATGACAATAGAGAGAACATACATGAATGAGCTTAGACAATGGTTGTTTCAGTTCGACCGTCAATGGACACTGAGCGATTATCAGTATTATCATTAAGAAATGTTTTACAGAGTCCAATAATGTAAATCTGAGGGTTATTGAATACAGTATGCCTGAGTTCATCTAGTGTTGGGTTTACGTGCCGAATATTGAGATCTGCTATATGTAAACCCTTTTCTTAAAGTATTTTAGAATTATAATCAGATTTAGTGGTTTCCTAATCAAGACGCACTTGGGATAGACAGTGTCCATCAACCTGTTCAGTAATACAGGCAATGTTCCTTGACTGACTGATATAAGCAAGTGATTTGGTGGCCATTAGTAGTTAAATGTTTATCTTTAAAGAAAGGTTTCCTTCCTGACATTTCCAGTTTCAAAAGTTACATTTATAAACAAATATTGATTGAAATATAAAACTGATTCCAGACATTAAAGATCAGGTTACACCCGGATAATCCTTACGAAAGACGCATGTATAATCATTGGCTCTTCGTGTATAATCATTAGATCTTCGTGTATAATCATTAGATCTTCGGTAATAAGAGTCTGAGTAAAGTAATTGACGGTTTCGTGATCCAGGTCGAGCGCTGACAACGTTTAGATACCAGCAGACTGATGTGTCATGACTGTAGGTATCGCAATGTGCACAATATCGAGTCCTGTTTTGTTCTTGACTGTAGGTATCGCAATGTGCACAATATCGAGTCCTGTTTTGTTCTTGACTGTAGGTATCGCAATGTGCACAATATCGAGTCCTGTTTTGTTCTTGACTGTATTGACTTTGTCTTGAGCGTTCATTGTGTGACAAAGTTCCTATATCAACGTGGTGATCATACTCCACTCTGCGAGAAGAAGAAGAAGAGTTGTTTAAATCATAGTTCAAAGCCTACTGTGGCTAATCAACGCGAAAATATTTAACTGTTATTACGCATGCGTCCTAAGACTATTGGATACATGATCTGTAGTGAAACTACTGTGTTTCATTCTAAACGATTCCTTCTAATTTAGTCAACTATTCCAGCAGCAGTAGTCTTTATATAGCAATATATTTTTACTTATAAAAAGAATAAACATATGATAATGAAAAGCAAGTCATCCATCCATCCATCCATACATCCATCCATCCATCCATCCATACATCCATCCATCCATCCATCCATACATCCATCCATCCAGCCATACATACATCCATACATACATACATAGAAGCAAAGTTATCTTCTGATCCTAATGAAGAGATAAGTAGAATGTATACATAAATGGACAAGAAGACGACGAAGGACATTTAGACTATAAATACGTCAGCAAATACTGAAAAGAATTAATAAAATAAAGATTAACCTTTGGTAATATATTCTGCGTAAAGCAGTATATTATAATAATATTAAATAAAGAATGACTGGGATATATTTAAAAAGAAAAATACGAGTACTTGTAATTTTTTCACCGCATAAGTAAGAAAGAGATGATTAATGATCTTCTTTTGCCACGAATTCGGTGACTTTTGCTGAGTCTTTTTAATATTCAATATTTCAGAATATCATCTTTATAATGTACGTGTATTTTATGAATTTGGCGTGAATTCTTATGATGTCTCATCCAATTCATAAAAAACGTGAATTAAAAACTTTTGCGTTGTAGAGATCAATGGGCTACAGTGGAATACTTGTTTGATGGATGAAACAGCCCCGGAGCGGCGGGGCATTGTGACATGTATACATGAAAAGGACTAATGCACCATTACCTGTCACAGGTGATATAATCATACATTCTACAAATATCTGAAGACAAATGATTGACAGTAAAATTTGTAAGATTTGTTATGATCCTTGTACAGACAAATAGACCTATAAAAGAAACATTATAGAGTGTCATGAAATAATATCAGAGGACCTTAGAAGTAAATTGCGCCAATGCCATGTGACCATTTAAAACGCACATGTTTAGATGATGATGATGATGATATAAAGATGTCATGGTCATCTTCGAACTCGAAGGACGAACAACAACAATGATGATGATGGAGAAATAATAATAATACATAGAGGATATTTTCTTTTCCTACGTTAATACCTGATATATTTCATCGTGTTGTACAAAAAAAGTGATATTTTAACCAGTGGCGAAGCCACGAGTTAAAATATTTCGTTTTGGGTACTACAAGATGAAATATATCCGATATTTATGCAGGAAAAGAAACCTTTCTTTTAATCACATACTTTAAACTCACTCTTGAGCACAACACTACACACGTATTTTCGTAAATTCCCCTCCCTTTCATAGGCTGATCATATAAATATCATTGACTTAAAAGAGCGATAAGATTGGGGTGACCTAATCTGTCGCAGCAAATTAAATTTTGAAATTTTGTAAACTATTTGATCATATCTAACCACAAAGTGGATCCAATTCAGCAATGCATCACACAGGGTGTATCATTGTTGTCAATGACGTAACGGGAAATAACTTCATAGAGACGCGAACGGCGTCGATTCAAATTTCTTCAGCAAAAATTAATTTCCATGCCTGAAATGTAATGCAATTTCTATTTATTTGTTCTATCTCACAAAGTGCTCGTTTTTGTTGCTGCAGGTATAACTTCTGTGGCACACACAATCAAACGTCGCATGGCATGAAGGAAAATCTTATATTTTCACATATATAAGGACATATCTTTCACATGTGAAAACATATGAATGAAAAAAATATTAAAATTATTTCGCCAATAAGTTTCTATATTTCACGCTTATATGTATATATATATATATATATATATATATATATATATATATATATATATATATATATATATATATATATTTGAATGAATGATTAGAAAACACTACGTTTCCGCAGCACGAATGCTTTTTGCAAGTGTTACTCTGGTGCCGCTGTAGAATACCACGATAACGTCACGTTATCTTTTTCGGGCAAAAGACTCCTACATTCTGGTCCCCTCTCCTGACTGTTGTCCAAATTTGAATTCCAATTTAGTAAAAATGCTTTGATAATGCTTTTCACATGTCATTGTGTACTAAAACTGATATTTAATTCCCTGAATATACCAGGAATTGTATGGACTCTCATTGTCTTTCACTTTAAATTCAAGGAACAAACCAGTTCTCTAATGATCCTATACCCGGACTGATATAAACATTTCATCTGGGTTTACGTAAACAGCCAACAATTAAAAACGGGTGGAACAAGTTTTGTTTTATGGAATCACATTTTCTTTCACTCTAAATTCAGGAAACAAATCATTGCTTTAATGATCCTAAACCAAAAGCCGTATCTGACTAAACAATTCATGTAATATGAAGAAAAAAAAAATCATTTTCACATCCAAAAATATCACCGTTAGTAGTATAGGATGACGATCGAGACCCAAAAAGAAGTCGTGTGTTAAATAGGGTAAAAAGATTCTAGACCCAAACGGAAAATTAATATTAGGCCACCATCTTGGATAAATAAAATAAAAAAATGTATTATCTAAAAATCAGTTTTTATCATGTGTGGTGAGTCTCTCTGATTAGAAATGGTAACAATGAACGATGTTTGTTTTGGTTGTAAATGTAATCGTAAAAATTGGTTCATATTTGTTTCAAAATATTTTGTTGTGTAAGCGTTAGTATTTTTCACAGGATGAGTCTGTCTGGTTAGAAATGGTAACAGTGTTAGATGTGTTTGGCGGAAAATGTGAGTTTGTCTGCACTCTAACTGAAATGCCGTATTACGTTGTACCAGCACCCAATCATCTACTGACCCCACACTGTAGGATGCAAAAGAAGGTGTATAAAATAGAATTTAAATCTCTTATAAGCACAACTTACTTCTCTATCTGCCCAACTATCACATGATCCCCTTATAAAGTAAATTCTCTACCCCCTCTATAATGTCCCTCTTCTCTCTTAATTCTCCTATTTTAAACAAAACTACCATTCTATTCACACAGGGTAGGATGTAAAAGAAGGCGTATTTATAAAAAAAATAGAATTTAAAACTAAGCTTGGTTCATTTGCTTTCAGACGGCAACATAGATGGACGTGAAAATTGTTGTAAAACCAAAATTTACAATCCATGGTAACGAAAGGTACATTGTATTTTTTGACACACGCCTTGCTGAGGTCAAAGTTATATGCACCGACTGAATCTTAGAAAATAATTTTGTGCCACACACTCCAAATCTAACTGTGTTAATTCATTAATTGTATCAATATAACACTGGTTTTCAGAAACTGATCAATGAAAAATATTATATCCTTATACCACCATCCCCCCACCCCCACCCCCCAAAAAACCAAACGATCTGCCAGTGAGAATTGAAACATTTAGGACTGCTAAACTTACTAAAGCTCCCCGTTCTTCTTGAGCTAGCTATAGAATTTATGAAAGATTAAAACCGTTGAATAATTATAACATAGGATTTACCCTTTTCCTCAGAAACTCATAAAAAGGGTAACCTAATGTTAATTTCTCTTTGTTCTATAATGCTGCAAAATAATTTTTAAAATATGGTGGCCTACTTTTATTTCTTTATTCACTTCAATAATAATATTATAGGAATTATGAGAATAGTAAAGGGGATGGTAGTTTTGTTTTTAGAAAAAATAGGAAGGTAGGGGAGGGGAGGTCAAGACATTATAGAGGGGTTAGAGATTTTACTTTGTTAATAATGAGGATTATAGGGTGGTAAGGGGCTAATGAAGGTATTTTTAGTGATAAGGATTTTAAATTCCATTTTTTAATACTCTTTCTTTTACATCCTACCCTGTGCGAATAGGAAGTATGTTCTGTCTAAAATAGGAGATATGGGGAGATAGGAAAGCTATTTTTATTTAGGTGGCGCTCTACAGATATTACGTACTTCTGAGAGAGTAACAGGCGTAAGGACGAAGTTGTTTGCATTTGCAACATGCATAATGGAGAGAATGTTGGCATACCTCTATGCTACTTTCATGTACTGTGGCTGAAATTTCTTTGCATATTGTACTTGTGGAAATTGTATATGATCTAAGCACACAGCTAACCAAAATGTCCGCTTCCACGTGCTCGAAAAATCAGCCTGAATTAGTCTAAAGTACACTAACTTTAGCAGTTATTAAAATAGGGAAAACGAATTTTGCCGGAGTAGGCAATACCAGTTTCTGAAAGCGCAATGAATGAATTACGAAATATATAAAAAGTATTTAAAAAAATTATCGGCTCGTTTTTTTACAATTTATCTTTGAAGTATAGGAAGTGAAAATGACCAAGCGAAGCTAGCAGTTTTTTGATAGGTGCACATTTGAAGTAAGGTCAAGCTGTATACTCTATAACCCAAATTACACCCATCAATCATACACCAAAATAAAGGGAATTAAAAGTTCTTTTAACAATTCCTAAGATATACAAGGTCTTTTTTAATTAGACAGGATAACCAGTGAGGAAAGTCTGGGAAATTCTTTTCTTTTAAAATCTATCCCCCCCCCCCCCCTTTGCAAAATACGAAACTTCAGAGCGCCACCTTATAAGGGATTTAAATTCTATATTTTTTATACCTCTTCTTTACATCCTACCCTGTGTGAATGGGATGGTAATGTTTAAAATACAAGGGTAGGGGTAGTTAAAGAGGTTATAGAGGGACTAGAGGTTGTATACTTTATTTGTAATGGGGCTCATAGGGTGGTAGGGGGCTATGGAAGGTATTTTTATTTATAAGGGAAATTCAATTCTATTATTTTCTATACCCTTCATTTACATCCAACCATGTTTGGTCAGTAAATGACTGAATGTCAGTCATTAAAAAAGGCATTTTAAATAGAAAGTGGAGTTTTATCATTACATTTCTTACAATGTATCTATAATTTTCCATTTGCAAAAGTTTAAGCATCGTAAATTATACGTAATTCATAGCGATAATCTTCGTACACACATATCTCTGAACCGTAATATAATATTGGTTTTACCATAACATCATACATGTTGAAGGTGTCTTAGTAATCAAAATATCAAAATTTAGTCTGATATCTCAAATTAGTAATTTCCGATTTAGTAGCTTTAGTAACATTTCTTTAGTTGTCGACCATAGTATTTTGGGGGTAAGCAATAATCCGATATATTTATAAAACGACATCCTCAATTTCCGTACCCCAATAAAACCATCTTTTATAATTCCTTAATATGCTACCATTTTTAAACAAAATTATATGTGTTTTATCAAGGTTATCTTTCACTCCAGCTTTGTTACAAAAAGGTTCAATAAAGTCAATTTTTCTTTCTTGCAAAAGTACTGCTATTTCAGCACGATTTGTTATATCAGGGTATAATACAGCATACAAATCTTGTACATTCTTAGATATATTTATTCCACGTCTCCTTTTTGTCTAAAGAGTTCACTTATATCACTAATATCACTTGTATCACTAATATCACTTATATCACTAATATCACTGGTATCACTAATATCACGTATATCACTAATATCACTTATATCACTAATATCACTTGTATCACTAATATCACTTATATCACTAATATCACTGGTATCACTAATATCACGTATATCACTAATATCACTTATATCACTAGTATCACTTGTATCACTAATATCACTTATATCACTAATATCACTTATATCACTAATATCACTTAGATCACTAATATCACTAATGTCACTTTTATCACTAATGAAAAACGAAAAGAAAAAAAAAAAAGAGGACCGTGCTCACAATTCTGACGGATACCCATAGTGTATCGCACGTATTCTATTCAACAGTCCTTGGTCCTTACACGTTGCTTTAGACTACCGTGCATATTTACCAAAATATAAAAAACATTCCCTTCAGTCCCTAGATATAAAGGTATCTCCATAACTTATATTGAGGAAAAATGTCAAAGGCCTTAGAAAAATCAACATATCAGCAACAAAAACTTACCACCTGCTTTTTAAATATATTCTGGTAAAACTGACTGCAAAATAAACATATTATTGACTGTAGAAGCATACAAAGTCTAAACGGGAAAAAAAGGTTTTATTTTATAAACCCGTATTGTATTTCAATCTAAATTCAAGAAACCAATCGATGCTCTGCGGATTCTAAATCAGAATCCGTATCTACATAACAATTCACGTAATATGTAAAAAGGAATTTTATTTGTACCAACAACAAAACAAATCTTCTTTTTTTTTCTTTTTTTTTCTTTTTTTTTTTTTTTTGTCTTTCTGTCCACCTTACCTGGAGTGAAAATCTTTGAACAGACTGTGACAAAAAATCAACAGTAATGCACCTAGCATATTCACCACCACCATTTGGTCATATATAATAAAGTGAATTAAAGTATAGCAAAAGAAAACGATGTCATATATTAGCGATTAATCTTCGCTGTTTCTTCAAAGGGCAAAGATCTGCTTGAAGAAAAACGAAATTCACTCGTCATATTGTAATGAAACTAGGGTATGTGCTACTTGTATTTACGTCTTCGTTTATAGCTTTGTTAGATTTTAGTAATTATTTTGTTGATTATGGGGAGTCGGTGTCGAGACGATATTTCTCAAACCGAATAATACGTCATAATGTACAGTATTAACGAGACTTTATGGTAGCGTGGATTAGTTTCATAAAATGGACCCTAACTAATTTCTTAACATAAGAAATTCTCTGATATTTTAATGTATACGTTGTTTGGTAATTTGAGATAGCAATAATTCTTTGTGTTAGGTGTTTGGGTCGTGTCTCGTGCTGCATGGCGTGAAGTACTAATATTCGGCTTGGAAAGGTTTGCTGATGAGTGATACAAATGTGAAACAAGGAAAACCATGCAAGTGTGAAATTATTAGAGTTTCGTGATGTGTGGTCATTTATTGATTAGAGGAAATTATTGTAGTATTTGCGCGTTTAAGAACCCTTCAGTTGACCACAACTGTTGTCTTGAGATCCTTGGAAACAGGGAAACATCAACCTCAAGCCAGGCACACGCAGAAGTTGTTTGATTTGCTCGGTAGTGAGTCCCCTCGCGTGTAACAATATTTACACAATTCTGTCATATTGTTTCTCGTATCTATTTTATCTGAAGCAATCACAATTGTAATTTAAATCTGTAACTTCGCCCATTCACATGTAAATCAAATATGAATTCGTCTGTCTGTATGTCTCTAATTTATGTACAACAGTTAATCAGTTCAAGAATTCAACAACGTAATAAAAGGTTTCTTAGCGTATATTCTATTTTAGTCGCACATTGGCGAATATACTGCGTTCGGCCAATGTCCGTCCGTGTGTACGCGAGTGCAATGTCAGTCAGTCCAATCTCCCTGTACTCTTAATTCCATCTACACCACTTGACGAATAGCTAGAACTCAAGCTTAATCATTAGGATAACATTTGTTTTAAAACCGAAGTTTTTCTTTTAAAATTTGTATCACTTTGTTATAGATATACTTTCGGTCGATGGTGAACATATCACTTAATTTGGATGAAATATAATGAAGCAACTTAACATTGAATTTATACATGCTACATAGTCACACGTACGAATCGCATCTCACCGGCAACAATATTTGTACCTAATGACAATGAATATAATGACAGAAGCAGAAGCCACAGAAAGGGTTGGTGATCTGTTTCTCTGTTTTATCGAAATAATGCTGTTGCTGGTAATAGTCAAACAGAATGTCTAAAATATTTATCTTTTAACACTTTCTTATTTCCGTATTAGTGAATACCTGACGATTTAGCTGTAAAAGTGTCGTGAAATTTTGTCTTTTTAAACAAATTTCTTCAATTTTCGGAAATTATTTTGAGACCTTTGGCTAATTTCCATACTCATCATGAGAGAGCAGTAGTAGAGGGGGGGTAAATAGACCAAAAGGGGGCACTATAGACCTTTACGGGAGTTTAACATGGCGGGGGCACTATAGACCTTTACGGAAGTTTAACATGGCGGGGGCACTATAGACCTTTACGGGAGTTTAACATGGCGGGGGCACTATAGACCTTTACGGGAGTTTAACATGGCGGGGGCACTATAGACCTTTACGGGAGTTTAACATGGCGGGGGCACTATAGACCTTTACGTGAGTTTTAACATGGAGGGAGTGTGGGGTGGGGTGTGGGGGAGGGAATAGAATTAATCTTTCTTGAAAAAGGGTGGTCCTGAGAAGGACCGTTGGTTTTTGTGTGGAAGAGTTTTTTAGAGGTGGGAGCATCTCCCTAGCTTTGCCCTGCATGCAGGGCAGCTCCCCCTCCAGGTTTCTTCTTTTGTTGTTGATGTAAATTTTAAAAAGAAGGGAGGATGGTCCGCTTCGTATTCCCATTCTTCTTCTAGCATGGGATGCGATCTTATCGGGATTTTACTTTCCCTCTTTTCCTCTTCTTTTTTAATCATATCTTGGATGAGGTGTGATACCACATCCAAGATTTGTTTAATTTCTCTAAGGTTTCTTATTCTGTTCATCTTGATAGATAAAACGGGGTAGCTTAACCGGTGAAAACGTGGTTTTAATATACTAAAAGTGCGGACGTGAAGGAAAACATCCTTTTCACCTAAAAGAAAAAAAAAAAAAACATTACCCACTACCCTGCGTCTGACGTCATTCGTTCTACGTCATTCTTAGCTTCGCGGAGTTTACACTCTATGAACCCTGACTCTAAAAAAGCGCGGACCTAAAAGAAACTACTTTTGATAAAAATCAAAAAAACTTTCACATACCATTCCTATGATAAGCGCGTACGTGAAGGAAAACATCCTTTTTTTTCCCAAAAAAAACCACACACTATCTAAATTTTTTTGTTAAATAAAAATATTTTTATATATCAATCACACACCATACAAATCATATAAGGGAGAATGGGGATTTTTTTGTTTGAGAGGTGGTAGACTATTATAAATAATATATATATATCACACACACTTATAGATATTATGTTTTTTTTTAGCAATATTTGAGAGAAGTAATCTTTTTCTAGAGATTGGGTGGCCCTAAAAAGGACCGTTGGGTTTAAAGAAGTTTATATTTTTTAAAAAACTTCTTTTAGGTAGATGTAGCCGTGGCAGCTCCAGCAGGTCGGCCACGTTTAGCGATAGTGGGTGGTCTTACCGCTTTCAGACAGGCAGGTCTCTTTCTACTGAAAGTGAAAGCAAAATCATCGCAGTCAATCTTACATAAGACTTCACCGTCAAATTGCTTGCTGGATTGCTGCTGAAGAAGTTGTTGCTGCTGTTGCTGCTGCTGCTGTCTTTGTTGCTGCTGCTGTTGCTGATGTAGACGTTGTCCTGCTTCCCATTCTGTTCTTTCTCTAAGTATTTCTTCTCTCATGACTTCTTCTACTAGATCATGAGCCATTTGAATGAACGTCATAGTCTTTCTCTCTGGGTTGGTCTCCATCAAATGATTCTTCACCCTCATTATGTTCACCATAGCTTCATTCAACTTTGTAATCTTGGTGGCAGCCATCTTCTTTTTCTTTCTTCTTGGAACACTGTTGAGATCTTGACGAGTCAACGAGAATGACTACACTGGCTAGTGAACCGCCTTATATGCTTAACGCGCGGACGCGATGGAAAACATGGTAAGATTTTTTTTCAGATGATCGACAGGGAGATCATAGATAGATAGAGAGGTTTTTTAGATCGATAGAAAGAGAGAAAAGAACATATTCATTTTTTTTTTTTTTCAAATTTCAATAAAAAACTACACAACACCATTTTTTTCAAACAATTCACAAAAAATGATATTTATTCAACAAGAACTATGTTAACAATTAGCAAGTAACTATGAAAATTTTTTTCAAACAGGAACATATTTACAAGGTTGACAACGTTGAGAAGGTAAAGTAAATGTGAAACTTTCTACATCGACATCATTTTGATGTACATTACGATGGTGAGCTAAAGACAAGAGATAACCATAACGTTCACAAAACCATCGTTGTACTTTAGCATCATTTCTAACATAGTCACTATCAAAATAAGTGAGTAAATGTTCTAAAGAATATCCAAGACTGCGTTGATGAAGATAATGAACACAATATTGTCCACACACCATTGAATCGGATCCTTGTAGTCTCACATTATTGAATCGAGTCGAGACGGCATTTCTTCTCATAAACTCGATAATGTCTTTTTCCATAGGAGGTAATCCATATGAATCAAAATATTCCACACAGTGTTCATTGGGAAAGTACACGGTAATCCAATGGCTTCCTGGTAGATGACTGTCGTCAGTATTGATGACATAAGCATGAACGTTTTTTGGTTTACGATGAGGTAGTTCATCTTTAGCACATACCACAGGATTCCAAGAAGAAGTATAGGAACTACGATTCAATAAGTAATGAAGTTCCCTGGTATCCATTTTTTTCTCCTTCTTCAACAACAGAAATATTGAGTCAGCAATGCACACCTGACTTTGAACTTGAATTGATCTGTCTTGTAATTCCAGGAAAATTTATCTCGGATAGGTTTTTCACTCTGTTCAATGAGTCCTTCGATCCGTTTGATCTCCTTAGGAATGAGTGGAGGAGAAGAATATTTCTGCAAGATTTTATACCACTTTGTCAACACGTCTGTTTCTGAGATGTTTGACCAGGCATCTTCCAAAAATTCATCCAATTGTTCTTCCCCTGTTAACATCAAACATTTGTCGTGTTGTATCTGACTGGGATGATCGGTTTGACATCCATAACATTGTTCTTTAATCAGTTTGTTAATGATGAATTTCAATTCCTCAGCATAACAATCCACTAACTGTTTTTCGTGTTCTGGCCATCGAGAAGGATAAAATCCAACAAACTCGGTAACAACAGTATTAGTCTCTTCTTTTTTAGGTTCTGAACGAATGACTTCGTCATCATTATCATCCTCTTTGGTGATAGTAGTTGGTGACTGGTGAATCCCTTCACAAAATCCCTCATCTATTTCCATAGTCTCTTCTCTGTTTTGCATCTTTTCTTTGTTTCTTCTTCTTCTTTCTAATAGTCTACAATGACTTCTCTCAAACTGTTGATCTCTAGAGTGTTATCAAACTCTGCAAACAAGACGACGTTCACTGTCTGGGCTAGAGGTTGACCAAACTGAAGTTCCACACGAAGTGGTCCTGATTTTATAGGGTGGAAATGTCCTTCATCGCTACCTTGGTCCGGAGTGAAATCAAAGCCCCACAAGGCATACCCTCCTGCAAAATTCTCGTACGTAATACCGTGGCTACAGTCGCGGCTTAACTGTCCTGTGGCTTCAAACAGGCTCAAGTAAGATCGCAAGTAAGTTTTTGCGTTGGCGTCAAAGTCAGGTTCAAAAGGTCTGGTACACAAGGTCTTGCCATCTCGACTGACATCTAACTTGGTGACGTTAAAGTGCTGAAACTGGAACGGATTTTCATTGTAGACTCCATTGAAGGCTGCATTAGAAACCATACCAATGAATAAACGTTTAGGGAGCTGTCCTTGAAAGATGTGATCTTCGACTATGGATCGGAGTCCAGCGGCTGCAGTAAAGGTTTTCACTTCCACACGTCTAAGAGGATACTTAGCAGTGGTTCTGCTCAAGGATTGACTGATGTCGTTAGCTAATTTGGGTAAGATTTCTACACGTCGTACGTAAAGTTTGGCTTCTTGGATGATGGTTTTCCACTCGTTAGCATTAGCCATCAAATGGAAAGCGGCACTACTGCGATTCAGTCTCAGGCGTACATCAATTCCATTGAGTAAATACTTGTCTTGCAACCACATGTCCAAATGTAAACGATCCATCAATTCTAAACTTCGCCCTCTGATTTTCTTTCGACGGTCGTTAAATCCCACATTGTGGGAGTCTGCTGGAGTTATATCTCTAACAAGATGACCCTGACCATCAGCAACAGCAGCAACCCTGGCCGGTACTGACAGTTCTGTGTCGTTGAACTTTTCCGAGGTGTCAGGTTTCCAGATCACTGAAGCATCCAGATGACTGTTCTTAGCTTCTTTTCCATACGACAAGAGATTTTCCAAGTAAGCACGGTAAGGGTAAGTATCCAAACTGCTGCTGATCAGTTTGTTATTCAAGTACAAATCTACTCCACTGAACAAAGAATGAAAAAAATTATTGACGGGAGCGACTCTGGAATCATCTGCAGGAAAGGTGTTGTCCGCCGTTTTCTTTACTTGAAGTTTCAGGTACAAGTAGGTGTTATTCAGATCGATGTAATCTTCGGTTTGTCCTTTGATTTCAAATTCGATAGGAGCTGAATCCGACAAAGACGATACAGGATGAAATTCTACCCATTGGGATTCTTGCATCGTCATCATGGTGGGACGCATAGAAAACAGTTCTAGTTCGGACTTGGTACATTCGCAAGAATCTCGGTGCATCATTTTCAATGGTTTAATAATCAAACACGTCTAATTCTCTACCAGTTCTTCTTCTTTTTCTATTCTTTCTGGAAGTACTACTACCGTGTGTTCTTTTATGAACTTTGAAAGGATTTCGAGCTTTTCGTCGTCGTCTCTTTCTACCTTGTCCTTGCTGCTGTGAAGTAATGCCAGAGTCTGAAGCGTGAAGCGTATTTATAGGATTTTCTCGGAGACCTAAAAGATCTTTACCAGTAGTCATCAACACATTTTTGCCTGCTCTCAAAAAGGCTTCTTTTGGATTTTGTTTGTCAATGAGGACATTTTGCAAAAATTCTTTTCCTTGTGTCAAAGCAGCATCTTTTAAGGCATGAAATCCTCGAGTGACCATTGGTTTCAAAATAGGAGCTACCGTCCGAAAAGCTGATTTTAACATATCTCCTAAACCATGTCCTCGTTGTCGAGGCACTCCTTGGTACACTGGATACATTTTTTATTTTTTTGAGAGAGGAAAGTTATTAGAGAACTTGTTTTTTTCGAAAATGTAGTTTCACCGTGACTTTTCCTTGGTCAATGAATGGTACATCTTGTCCCAAATCTCCTTTTATACTAATCTGGACAGTGTCAAAATACGATTTACTCACTGAATAATAATGAGGGTGTACAAATTCACGGTGAATGTGAAATGTGTTTCCACCTTCTTCGTACGCACCATCATTAGTATCCACTTTGAAAGGAATGACTCTTAGTAAGGGAGCTGAGGTGTGTCCCACCACGCTGTACTCTACCACATCGGAGTACACATACATTAAATTTAATCCAATGTTCATTTCCACGGGGTCGCGAAAAGCTTCTGCAGATTCGATGTTGGTGCTGACAGGTGATAGATAACTTTTATCTTCGTTATTACCACCCAAAATTTCATACAATCCAGCAGAAAATTCAATAGTCATAAATCTTCTCTCCTGATCGGGGATGCCTTTTTCTTTAGCTTCTTTGTCTGACATCATGTCACCCGATTTTTCATCTTTCAGAGAAAATTCCATGTAGAAACGGCGTGCCACATCATTGTAATTGATGTTTACTATTTTTTTGTTCTCCATTAGGGCTTTACCAAATTGACGGTTAAAGGTAGCCTCAATAGTGTCCACCAAATGTCGAGCATTAAAATAATACCCCGTAGGAATTCTCAGGGCATACACTGCATAAGCCCCTTTGGCTCCTACCCCTCCATCCCATTTTTTGAAATGTCCCCGCATGTCATTTTTATTTGTTGGGTCTATTGCCCAGATTTTAGGATCATCTTTTTCCAAGGAATCTTGTAGTTTTTTGTTCCTAACTGTCACGATGATCTGATTTGATCTTTTGTTGATGTTTGTGATTTTCGTAGGATGAATGATTTCTACCAAACCTACTTCCCAATGAGCATCGTGATCCAATTGGAGGGCTTGAGGTAATTTGGTGGTAAAACAACATAAGCTGTTGTTGGGAAACACATCCATGGAACTGTCACTAGGTAACGTTAAATAAAATTGGTCATTCATAGTTCCAAAGTAGTGGATCTGGTGGTGTCCGAGGTGTCACTCAAGTGGTGGACAGAAGAAGAAGGATGTTCAAAAGGTTCCAAAAGAGGACTGGTAGTATTTTGGTGGTGGTAACTGGACGAAGAAGAAGAAGAACGCCTGGCGTTATTGTGGTGACTGTTGTCGGTCGTGGTCGTAAATTTCAAAGAGGGACTAGGTAAAAGATAACCGATGCAACTGCTCAGTAAAATAGTCCACAATTGTTTGTCTCCTTGTTGTAAACTCAAATTAGCAATGGCTGCTCCGATGACACAAAACACTACAATGATTTGGCAGAAAAAGACGATTTGATTTTTAGGCACACGTTCTCCACACCACACCCAAAGCGGTTGTTTTTGTAAATCTTGAAGAGAAGAACTTTCCGAAGGAGGAGGAGGAGTTGTCTGAGTAGCTACTGTGTTGAATGGCATGTTATGAGTTTTTTTTACTACTTCTTTTTCTTTTTATAGTCGACGACTTGAGAAGCTGCAATCCAAGAATCAAAACTAGGAGGATATCCTTTCCAACGAACTTTGACTTCTTCTACTCGTCGTTTACCTACTTTGCGTGTTCTTTGTTCGAGAATGCTTTCGATGTCGTACAAGGTATCTTCTTTTTTAGTCACTCGTTGTAACTCAGGCAAGTAAAATGTTCCTTTGAGTACTTCACCGTGCATGTCTTCCAATTTATAGACGGGAGGATCACGTCCACGGACGGGGGTAGTGACACGAAACAATTCGGTAGTCCAGTTAGGTAAATAACCTTTGTCAAAAGTACGTTTGGTTTTTCCGATGCGAACCCAATCTCCCGTCTTTAACAACTTCAACAAAGGTGTCTTTTTCTTTTTTCTTTTTTTGATCTGCTGGGGTGAACCAAATAATTTATCAAACACGACCACTTCGTTTTCAGGGCTGACCTCTTCGGGGGTACATCCAATACTACGATGGTACGATTGATTGTACGCTTTAACCAAACGAGGTAACACGTCAATGTACTTGAGAGTATGTTGATGTGTAAAATATTTCCACATGCGTTCTTTCAAAGTTCTTTGAAAACGTTCCACGATACTGGCTTTGGTTTCAGGATTTTCGGTCGTAAAAAAATGAATGTGTCTTTGTTTCAATTCTTTTTGAAAAGCTTGGTTTAGAAATTCGGTACCTTTGTCCGTTTGCCATCGTAAAGGTTGACGTCCACTTTGTTTCAAGACCAATTTTAAGGCCCTTACCAATTCGGTACTGCTTTTAGAAGTCAAAGGCACGACCCAAGCAAATTTGGAAAACACATCGATGACACAAAACAAATATTTGTAACCACGATTGTAAGTAGCTAAATGAGAGACGTCCGCTAAATCGGCTTGCCATTGATGATCGATCCCTTCCACTTGAGTAGTACTTCTAGAAAATTTGCGTCGAATGGGTTTGTGTAACGTGTACGTCGATTGTTCTTGTAACCATCGTCGTACTTCGGGTAAACGTACACTTTTCAATTGACTTTTAGCAGCTCGATATAATTTTTGAACTCCTCCGTAACCAGCAGCATGACCAGGATTGTAATAAATGTTAGCTAACAGTTTCTCCATGATTGATCAATATTTGAACCAAGTTGTTCCAATACTCTTTTCTTCGTGAGGTATCTTTTTGGATTGACGTGTCCGACGTGCTACTGGGGTAAATGAAGAGGGAGTTCGATCAGGGGTCATCGGTTCTGTTTTGACTTCTTTCTTCACTTCTTTCTTTTTCTTTTCTGAGGATAAAGGGGTAGACCTTTTCTTTTTTATCCAATCTGGGGTGGCTAACTTTTTTATTTTTTTAAGAGGTGGAGTTAGTAAAAACTCTTCTTCTTCTTCTTCTTCTTCTTCTTCTTCTTTTTCTTCTTTTTCTTTTTTGATAGTCACTTTAGGTTCGCTTTTCATGAGAGCCTTAAAATCTCTCAGAGTGGGTGGAGCTGTTTCGTCGACTGCTTTTTGACGAAAGAGTTGTAGACGTTGTAAAAGTTGACCGTACCGTTGGTTTTTTTCTGTTTCGGACAAATCGTTACGTTCCATCAGGGATTGTATTTCTTGTTGTAACTGAGACATTTCGTAGAGATTAGGATTGGGTGGTAAATGAGGTATCCGTTGTTCGTTCCAACGATGAAATTCCATCCATCGTTTGTAAGGTACTAAAGTCAGTTTTCGTCCTTCCATTTCATTCAAAGGTACCAAAAAGGTGTGGTCATTTCAGAGAAGGGTGGTCCTTTTTATCCTTCTTTTTTTTTATCGCATGACTCCTCCTAAAAGTGGTCCAGCAATCGTTCCTAACAAAGGAGCGGCTATTTTTAACAATGGTCCTATCAACATAGGTAGAAATCCACCTCGTTGTACCAACATTTTTTTCTTTTGTTGAAGAGGTATTTTCTTTTTCACCATTTGACGAAGAACATTCCGATGTTTCCCTAATTTTTGTTTCTGTATCTTAGACAAAGGTACCGTTCCTTTTAACACGTTTAAACAACATTCACACACGGTATCGATGATTTCTTTAGGAGCTGTTTGAATGAGTTGTTTTCGCATGGGAGGTTTGGATTTGGTCAAGACAGACAAGACATCCCAATGTTTGGCCAGACGAGGGGGAAGAAGTCGTCCTTTTTTGGTGGTTTTCTTCTTTTTTTGGTGGTGTGAATGTTTGGGAGCCATCTTTTTTAGTCGGTAGAAAACAAGTCTGAAGTCTTTTAGGAGGGTACCCTTCTATTTTATACTGGAACACGTCTCCACTGATTGTCTGTACGACGTACCAACTTCACGACAGGTCTGACTTGACGTTGAGGTGTTTTCAAGGGACTAAATCGACTCAATTCTTGTTTGGATAAATCTACTAAACTTTGTAAGATACCAGTTCTTTCTTGGACTTTGGTTTTAGGGGATGGTACTTTGTGGGTGGCTGCTGCCATGGCTAAATCAGCTGAAGTCGACGGTCCCGACGGGGTCACTTTCGAAATTGGTTTCCATTTTTGCATCAAATTAGGAAACACGGATCTTAAGTCTGGTTTGACAGGCATCATGGTAAAAGAGGGTGGTGAAGAAGACAAAGAGGAAGAGGTGGACGCCAAAGTAGACCTTGCCATCATCATGGGGGACTGTGATGATGATGATGGTAGTAAGGGTGGTGGTGTTTTGCGGGTGTACGTTTGCGTCCTGGCTGCAGTACCTCTTTTACGTCGGGTGGTAGTGGCAGGTCTGGTTTTCTTCTTCTTCTTCTGAGCACGACTTTTCTTTTTCTTAGGGCTGGTTTTCTTCTTCTTCTTTGGACTTTTTTTCTTCTTCTTTTTAGGTGATTTGGGTTTTTTGGCTTTGGTATCATTAGGATCCCATTTCAAAAGGGAACGAATCATAACTCCTCCTAAAGAACCACTTCCACCAGGAGTTAAAATGATTTGTTTTTTAGTCCGTGAATCGATTCTAGGATCAGCCAGTTGTGACAATGCTCCTTTATGTTTTTGAAAAAAACGTTGAGTTTGATGAGGGATGTGAATGATGCCTTGTAGTAATTGACGTGCCGTCAAAGTAAACCATCGTAACACTTCTTTCAGACTCGCTTCTAACAAATGAGCACGGACTTGTGCATTTTTTTCACGACTGATGCCATACAAGGCACGAATCAATTTAGCCGAAGGATGCGATTGAAAGGAAGTCATCTCAAAAAGAGTGTGTGACAGAAATGACGTTGTAGGTTGTTTTTATAGTTTTTTTTAAAAATGGGCTGAAGGGGACGTGTAAATGACAGGACCACCTTCTTGACCCCAAGAGTGAAAGATACTGGCACGAAATCTCAAATAGTCAGGAGTGGTCGGTTTTAAGTCAATGAGTAAATACTCGTGAGGGGTTTGAGTGGCATCGTCGTACGCATAATTGAGCCAAGGAGCTCCTAACTGTTTGGCTAACACTTGTACTTGAGATTTGTCTCTGGGGCTTTTAAACAAGACCACATAATGAGCATTCAAACTAATGGTTCGATGAGCTTTACTTTGTTGAAATAAATTTTGTGTAATGTAGACAATACTAGCATTACGATGGTGTCCTTTTCGTGTAAACCAAAGTTTAATTTCTTCTTCGTCTTCTCCTAACATGTCATCAAAAATAACTAAATGAGTTTGACTCACGTCAGACACAATTCCATCGTCTTCGTGAGGAATACCATCCACAAACGAAATAGTTTCTCCTTGACTTTCTTTCAATAACGTGTAAGACGGTTGCCACTCTTTGTAACACCACACGATACGTTGAGGTGGACGATCAAACAAATCAGCTTTGTGTTCGATCAATCGTTTGACAAATTCGGTTTTCCCTGAACCACTCGGTCCAGCAATCAACATGTTAAATGGATGGCGCAGATACAAAGCATTCCAACTTTGACGATCTAACTTTTCGTCAATCACTTTCACCACAGAAGAGGAGGAAGAGGCAGACGAGGTAGAAGAAGAAGATGTAGCCATGATTGAGGTAAGAAGATTTTTGAGAAGAAGACAAAAAACCCAAGGCATTTTATACGTTTTCATACACGTTTATTTTTTTTGTAAAACAAACCAACCCACAAAACAATAACATATTTTACAAATTTGCATGAAGAAGTGAATTTGTGAGAAAATATACAATTAAACCGAACACGTACACAATTAAGACTATCACTAAAACAGCTAAAGTTCTCTCTAAACAAGAAAAGGAACAACAATTGTTTTGTGTCCAAGTCATGAAAGACACCACTGTTTGTGGTAACATTCTTCTTCTACTCGTCTTTTTTGAATTCACTGACGGTAGTGGTGGTAAAGAAGGGTGGTGGTGGTGGTGTTCCTCCTCAAGAGGTATTGGAACCACAGCAGTAGTGGTAGTGGTGTCAGGTACTTCTTCTTTTAGAGTTTCCCATGGAGGTTCCCATTTTTTCACTTTTAGAATGTTATCAATAAGTGGTTGCCAAATCTTGGCTGAACTGGGCCACTTCTTGTAACCAATATTGGAAACCAAGGTTTCTCCAGGGTCGTACATCTTTCCAATGGAAAAGTTGTTGGTGTAACTCACTAGCAGTACACACTTCTTGAAATGTTTTATGCACAGATAAAGTGTGACGAATGTCTTCTTCACATGGAAGTACGTCACTAATTTTCATCACCACTCTCAACGCTATACGTACAATTTGTCTTTCGTGGACTGATAAAATCAAGTTTTTATAGTCTTCTTCTTCTACTAAGTCCGAAGAAGAACACACGGTCATATTGTTTTTTGGTACTCAACAATTGAGTCCAAAACAACCACGGATCCTTCAAAAGAATCCAAGGCAAACACTTGTCCTCAAAAATATTCCACAACGAATGTCCTGGAAAACGAAATCCAAGATAAGTAGTCACTAAGACACACACCACATAACGTCCAAAATTTAATGGATACAGTTCTTGTATCACTTCTTTATATTCCTCTAAGGTCTGAATTTTATCTATGATTTCCTTCCACGGAATCCGTTTCACAACTGGTGTGTAGAGTTCAGGCATACCCACTCTTTTATAGTCAGGCAGTAACTGTGTCACAGAATCCGTTTCACGAGTAGTAAAGTGATTTGAGACGTGCCGCCTCCTCTTTATAGGGATCGATGGGTAAGGTTGGTATCTTGGGTGGCATGTTTTTATAGCCAGGCTCCCAAGGTTGGTACCTTTTGAGACAGTCTCCTTCAGGATAGAAGTTGAGATAGAGGTTTCCCATGACCATTCTTCTATGCCCTTGAAAGAGGGTATAGCGTAAAAATCGAGAAATGACTTTGAGTTTACGTTTCACTTGTAATTTCAGAAACTCACGGTAAATCTGTTCTCGCACATTCAAAGGCATGACACTAATGTACTTGGGTAAAGTTTCCGATTTGGAAAGAAATACTTCTCTTTTGTATTCTTCACGATACTGGTGATAGTCGTTGTTCAGAATCAATTTTCTGATGCGACAAAAGTAGCCATAGCCTTGAAATCGAGGAATCACTTGAAGTTTACGTTTCACTTGAATTTGAACCAACTCATTGTAAATCCGTTTTTGCAACTTTGAAGACAAGTCACGAATGCGATCTTGTAGAGTAGGTTTCTTGGTGACAAAATACTCACACACAAACCAAACGGAATCGGTAGGTAAAGGATATCTATAGGATCCAACACCAGTTTCAGTGATTATCCTATCTAATTTCAAAACACAAAAAGGTGATTTGTCTTCAGGAGACAGTTCTTCTAACAGTTTTTTGAATTCGTCTATGTTAGTCACATTTTTTTCCTTCACTTCCTCCCATGGAATTCTATATTCCACTGCTACATTGTAGGTAGCCCCCACCAATTTCTTAAATTGGGGATGTAGATTTTCATAAATGTCTGACCATTTGAATATCTTCTTAGCTATCATTTGTCTTATTGTATTCAAATACCATTGGTTACAACAAGTCTGTTGTAAAGGATGTAACTCTTTTTTACGTTTCAGTTGAATGTGAACAAATTCTTGGTAAATCCGTTCTCGTAGCTCCAAAGGTAATCCACGAATACGATCTTCTAAAGTAGGAATATACTGAAAAATACGATCTTTTAACTCTAAAGGTAAACCACAAATAAGTTCATCTAAAGAATAAGTATTCTTCTCCTCCATTGTATTACTTCTTGGTATCTGGTTGATCGTATCCGTATTCTTCTCGAGCCACTAAAGGTAAGAACTGACAATGCGGAGACCATCGAGCATGTTCGATGTCAGCTAAGTCGTAAGGCTCCCAATAGCGAAGTCTCACACCGCAACTGAAACACTTCACTTGATCTCCAACTCCCACGTAAAAAAATCCAGATCTGGCTAAAGCTTCGGGTTTAGGGCCATTTAAATATTTTGGCCACTTGTCTTTGAACGACTCGAGACGATTTTCATACTTGGAATAGCCAGACACAGCCAAGGGTATCATCAATCCATTAGGTCTGCAGGGAGTACCGTTTTGTGTACGATTAGTAAAACATAAAGGGCGTCCTGCATCTTTTGAGTTGGATCGACGGTGAGTGACTGAATCCACGATGTCACAACGTACGGCATCGGTCTCGTCATGGCATGGTTCAGCATCACACTCAAATTCCTCAAAACTGGAAAAAATACTCATCTATTTTTTTTCTTCTTGCTCGGTTCACGTGAAAAGTCAGAATGAAGGTTAGGCTTGGAAGGGGTTCCTTTTTTATACCTGTCGACTGTACCATCCGAAAAGTATTGTAATGTGATCGGTGGAAACGCTAAAGAAAGGTAAGCACAGTTTGGTGACCATCTGGTATGTTCCACGATAGCTGAATCTTTAGGACTCATGCGAATGCTTGCACCACAACTAAAACATTTCACTAAACTTCCCTGTTCAAAGTAAACAAAACCTGCTCTGGCTAAAGAGATGGCTGTGGGTAATCGATCCCCTTTAGGCCATTTTTTGAACGTCTTCAATCGACTGTCACACTCAGCATAGTCAGGCAAAACCCATGTTGTTGTTGAAGACATCTTTTCTGTTTTTTCAAGAGGAGGGCTTCCTTTTTTTATACTTCTCCAAATCGGCGTGTCCGTAAGGTAAAGTGGTGTGATCTGGAAGTCTCACTCTTTTTTGGTACACGATACGATACACTTTTTGAACAGGTCGAGTCACGATTTTATGATTTGGTAGGCGAACAATCTTGTGAGGTTCTAACGTGGCTACTTGAAAATCTTTCACTTGTCCAGACAGTAAAGCATTTTTTAAAACCTCAAAGTTCACGACTTGGTTAGTTCGATAGTTCAGAGTCAATCCTTTGACTTTACAGGAGGTGTGAAGTTGACCTTGAGGGTCTCGGTATCGGTACCCATAATTTTTAGGGCCACCGCTAGCAAAACTCAGGATGGTATCTTGAGGGTGCTCATCTGTCCAGGCTCCTAATCGATCTCCTTGAATGGTAGGGTGGGGGCAACCGGGACGATGAATGTAAATGCAACTGTCAGTATCAAAATACAGAACACGATCTCCCAAGACTTCTAATGCTTCGTCATACAATTTCAAACGAGCATGAGCAGTCACGTAGGCGGCAATGACTACGTTACTAAACTTGTCAGGTTTCACAAACTTGGGTTCATCTTCAAAATTAACAATGATCAAATCCTCACGGACGATTTCGACGTGCTTGACTAGAATACTTTTGTCGTCCACCAGTTTAAAGTAACGATAAGGATCGTCCACGTATTCCGTTTTGGGTAAGATCGTACGTTGAGCCATTTTTCCCCACAAACAATTTAACATCACTTTAGCAAACGATCTTTTTCCTTCATTTTTTTCTACGTCTTCTAAAGTGATGCCTTCGATGTCACGGTATTCTTCTTTGAATCGGACTTGGTCTTCGGGAGTTTGACACCACGAAGGATAACCACTAGCTTCTTGTTTCAGTTTGAGAAATTGGTTCACGTACCCCGAAAAAATGCCTGGATGATGAGTAGCGTCGTCCTTTTGGTATTGGGATGTCGTTGGAAAGTGCCAAATTTCATACACATTCAATAAACGGTATCCACGATCCAATGCCCGAAACAATTCGGCACTGACCCACGTTCCTATCATCGACCGTTCTTCCTCCGTGTGGTGACAGGAATGATCTTGGTTACACATTTCGGCACACGTCCGACATAAAGGAAACATCAATTTTCCTTGACAATGGCAAGGTAAGATGGGATGAAACAAGTTTGTGGGAGGTAAAACTTTACATTTGATCAATCCTTCGTATTGACGAATCTGTTCCACGTCGATGTGCTCTGTTAAAATTTCAGGGTGTCCGGTAGGAAAACGAGCATATTTACACACCCAAGGATACAAAGAACACACGTCGATGTATTTGATTTCTTCTCCTTGGGATTCGTTCACGTCGTACAATAATCGAGTAGCATTGGTTCGTCCTCCAAATAAACTGTGACGTGGATCTAAAGGTTCAATGTCGGCTGCGTCGTAACTTTGAGTGATGGTTTTAAATTCAGGATCGATTTTCAAACGTCGATCGTACTCGTGTTCCCACATTTCTATCACTTCGTAACCTTGACTTTCTAACTGAAGTCGTCGTTGACAAGTCTGTTCATATAACTGATCCATGGTAGAATCTGAATAAGGACTTTTCATGTCTCGGACAGGATAACAAGTAGGGCATCCGTGAAACAAACATCCCTGAAACTCATACACAATGTGCGGGTTTTCTAAATCCCAACCATCCACAGAATAACCTCCAATCTTTTTTTCTCCTCCTCCGTTTCTAGCATGTTGTATCCATTTGTCTTCTTTTTGACATAAGTAATGAAGCCAACGTAAAGCTTTGACAGAATATTGACGACTAGCAAAAGCCCCCGTGTTGGAGTCAATGATGGCGAGTTGGTTTTCGGGCATGAAATGTTGTCTGTAGACCAAGGAACAGGCTTTAGGTAAGGTGGATGCCTCTTTCAAAGGATCGACCTTTGCACTATCGAGAAATAACTCTCGAAATTTCCCACAACAACGTCTTAAAATATCTACATCCGATCGACAATATTTGAGCATCTCTTCTTGAAAGTCAAAGGGATCGTTCTGGTGAACACGGTACCAAGCGTGAAAAGCTTCTCGCTGTTCGGGTCGCATTCCATCAGGGTCATAATCATGAAGGTCAGGTAAATGAGGTAGGACGGCCTGTTGATTAGCTTTCGTGTTAAAGAAGTGAGGAAAGTAACCTTTGGCCATTTCTGTCATACCAAACGTTTTTGGCATGCGACTCAAAGGCATGGTCAAATAACTCATCGAATCTTTGAATTGAACTTGTCCTACTTTCATGTAGATGAGCTTTTTTCCATTCATGGTGACTTCAGGACGTTCGGTTCCATGGTTCAAATAATAATTAAGTAAAAACTGTCCATCGTATCCCGAAAAATTGTGAGCTATGACGGTCGCATACCGATGACAATCTCCGTAACGATGAATGTCTTCTTCGCTCCAACTGTCGTGGGTGGTAGGGTCTAAAACCCATTCAGCAAACTCCGACAAAGTATTCACTCCACGAAAGATTTTTTCACGTCCTCCTGGAATCCTACTACAATGAGGACAGTGAAAATGAATCGATTCTTGAATGCACTGATCACAAGCCCGATGGGCTACACAAAAATTAGGAATGTGAGTGCCTGTTTCTTGCATACATTCAAAATCAAAAAAGATGAAATCTACTTGTTTCTTGTTTTTCTTTATTTCTTTCTTCTCTATCTTGTCACGCTTTTGAATAAAACATCGATGATCAAAATCGACGATCTGATGACAAATAGAACATTTTTTCTTGCCAGCACAAACGTGTCTCTTGGAGTTGTTGGAACGAATGAGTTGTCCACACGTAGAACACGATTGTAATAACTCACAAGCACATTTTTGTTGGTGTCGTCCTTGGGTCTTGCGATGTTGTTGATAGCAAGTAGGACTGACAAAACGGCGTCGACAGGTTTTACAATACATGTGATGTTGTTGTGGCTCAGGAAGGCATGGTGGGTCGGCTAAACAACCCCGACATCTTGCTCCACAAGTAATGTGTTTCTCCCGACTATTACACCCTTTGTTACATTTCTCACAGTAGTAAGAGTATCCCAAAAATCCAGTAATACTGGTAATAGTATCAAAATGTTCTTGATGGTGATAAAGATGAATGTATTTTCCCTCAGGAAAATTAGGGCCTCGAAACAATAGATCACCGCGCACTTCTTGAGGGTGAACTTTTAACGTATAATGAGGAGCCAAAACATCTTGAAGTTGCTGTAATTGAGAAATGCTACACACAGTCTCTTTAGGGATCCCTGCTTGTTTCAACAAGAGTTCTGCTTCTTTTCGTTGTTGGGGTCTCTCCGAATATCGAATGTTATGCCAGGCTTTTTTCCATTCTTTGCTCTCGTTCTTGTTAGCATAGGTACGACCCACCACAATAGCTCGAGCTAAGCACATTGAATCTTCAGTATTGTTGATTTGGACGACACTGTGTTTGGTAGTAAGAAGATCATCCACCAATAAAGTTTTTCTGCTTCGTCCACTTCCTCGAGGTGGAGAAACATGGGTCATGTAAACGGTGGCCTTTCCATCGGTGATGGTAAATTTGTCATTGGATTGTTGTACATGTTCTATTTTAGACATAACTTTGTCTGGCGTTAATTCTGCCGGGGTACTAAATTCAATCCAAACAGGACTCTTCAATTGGTCATGATGAATGGCAAGTCTTAACCGATCGTCTTCTTTGGCTCCACATTGCCGTTTTAAGTTCTGTAAGACAGATTCCCACAAATTGGTAATGAACCGCGCCGCTTTCTCGGGAGGTACTTGAGACTTAAAGTCTTTGAAGTGTACTGTGTGAGTATACGCCGTGGTCCTAAATTTTCGAGAAGTGATTTTTTGTGTCTCTCGAATCCGATAGTAATTTTCAGGAGCCACGGTAGCGGTAGCGGTAGTAGTAGTAGGACTTTCTTGGTCAGGGGTTCTGGTGTTGGTAGTAGTAGTGACTTTGGTTTTGGAAGTTTGGGTTTCAGGTGGTTTGGAAGTTTGGGTTTCAGGTTGTTGTTGTTGTTGTTCACTCATTTCGTCTTCAAAGTCACTGGCATGGACTTGAGCCAGTAATTCCTCTAAGGGTGTTTCAGGAGGTACGGAATACCTTCGTCGCCGTGGCTTCTTGGTTTGTTCTTGTTCTGGTTCTGATTTATCATGGTTTGGGCGTGATCTTTTCATCTTGAACTCTGATTTGAAACTGATTGAGTTTTTTTTCACCCAGGTACCTTTATATAGAGACAGAAGAGTATATAAAGAGAGAGCTTCTTACCTTCAGAATCAGTCTTTGGTGATTGAACTTTCAAACTGTCAAGATGGAAGAGTCAAAAAGACAGATTGCTTTTTTGGTGAGAGATTTACAGACAGTGATTCGAAAGTATACTACGTACAGTAAGAGTAAAGACTACTCCTCCTCCTCTGTCACTAGAGATAAAAGTAACGATACTTGTTACATCTGTCAAGAGAAAGGACATTGGGCTCCAGATTGTCCCAAACGTGAACAGAAAAAGAGAGATAAAGGGAAAGATATCTGCTATCATTGTAAAGGACCAGGACATTGGTCTTCGGAATGCCCTCAGAAAGAACAAGAAGAAGAAGAGGAGAGGGAGGAAGTGGATTCAAAATTAACAAACCTAGAAGAAGAAGAAGAACATATCATCAAGAAAAGTAAGAAGAGAGTAAGAAGAATGGAAAACAGTGGGAATGAAGAAGAAGAAGAAGAAGAAGAAAAGGAAAACAGGATTCCTATGAAGAAGAAATACAAGAGAGACAAAAGTGAGAAGGAAGAAACTCCAGTGTTTCAATTCAAACCACACAAGCATTACAGAAAGTGAACTTTGTTTTTTTCTTGTGTGATTTTGTTTTGGTGTTATATGTTATATTGCTGAATTTATTTTGTAAAAAAAATTAGATGAATACACCAGACTGGAGAGAAAAAAAGTAAGTGGTTTTGTGTTATTTTGTTTTAGAGTAGAAATGCACGCACGCACGCACGCACGCACTCACTCACACTTGTACTATGGTGGTGGGATTTTTTAAAGTTTTAACTTGATTTTTTTTGGCAATTTGATTTCTTTTCTAGAAATCTGGGGGCCCTTAAAAGGACCATTGGGTTGTTTTGTTTTTTGGTTTTCAAAAACAAATCTTTTTTCAAATTAACTTCAAATGCCGTAGTCCTTTACCACGGCCCAATCCATATCCTGTTAATGCTGCTGCTACTGATGGTGTTTTCATTATGGTGGCAGTCACTGGTGGTGGTGGTGATATTGGTGACATGGGTGGTGGCATCTCACTAGCACTGGAAGGTTTAGAAGAATGTTGTTTAGCCCGTGATGGTCTTTTCCGTTTAGGTGGTTGATGAGTTAAAGAATACTTATAGAAATTGGTCATCCATTTCAACTCATATAATACCTCTTCTAACAGACTTACAGTTCTTTCTTGAAGACTGATGCTTTCCTTTCCTGTTTCCTTCTTCTCCTCCTCTTGTAACTGCTGCTGCTGATGTCTGATTTCTTCTTCTTCACTTTGTTTTCTTCTCTCTTCTTCTTCTTTCTGTTGTTGTTGAAGAAGAAGAAACATTTCTTCCTCTTCCCGTTGCTTTTTTACAAAATTTTCCATCTCTTCCATTTGTCTTCTTTTAAAATCATTCACCATTGGAACAGTAGTAGCAGTAGTAGTAGCAGTAGTAGTATTGTCAAACTCTTGATTTAGTAAATCTAAATCAAAGTCTTCCGGCCGAAAGTTCAATATTGCCGCAGCATTCATTATCGTTGTAGGATCACTCCAATACATTGATGTAGTACTTGTCTTTCCAGTCTCCATGAAGGCTGTCGAAAAAAGTAATAAAGCCTCCTACAAACGCTACGATACCTTTATACCCGAGATGACGTAACACCTCCGCTTTCTTCCCATTGGAAGAAAACCGAACCGACTTGTAACACGTGTTTGGATTGGTAGTTGATTTGGATCCATTTCAATCCGATCGTAAGGTATATATACAAACGCTGGTTTCATAAAGTTTCACCGGTTTTTTTTCTTCCAAGACGACCAATCCTAAAAACAAATCATGTGGGTTAGTGTAGAATCCTCCAACATTGTTTCAGGAATGCTGTTTAATCCAGCATTCCTGATGTATGTAAAAGCATCATGGACTAAAACCAAAATTACGGATACAGCTACATGGTATCGACAAACTTATGTGGAGAGACAAGGTTGTCTAAAGAGGGTTTTGCTGTATGGACCCGAAGTCCGAAGAAGTTCAAGAAGAAAAAGAAAACCTTCTAGGAGATGCTCCTGTTGTTAAAAAAAACAACAACAACAATAACAAAAAAACAACGGTCCTTTTTAGGACCACCCATTTTTCAAGAAAAGATTATTTATTTATCAATATTGCCTATATAAGTGTGTGTTTTTTTATATGTTTGTCATGTTTTTTTTGTTATAGTCTACCCCTTCTCATACAAAAAAACCCTTCTCACCATGTATGTTATGTGTGGTGTGTGGGTTTTTTTAGGAAAAAAAAGGGGAATGTTTTCCATCACGTCCGCGCTTCTCGCATATAAAGCGGTGCCTTCCACAGTTTGCGCCATTCACACTTCACACTGAAGAATGAATACAGTAGAATTGTTGCAGGAAGCTTGGGATAGGATGGTGGATGTTGAGTCGTTGATGGAAAGGTTGGAGTATTGGTGGAGATATCCTACCACCAAACCATTTGTCACCAGCCAACTAGCGGCTCTTATTTCAGCGAGGAGGTTGGTGAATGATGTTTTGGTGGAGGAAAGAGTAAAAACTTCCTCAACCCCTTGCCGTGTGGGGTTCATCAAGAGAAGTCTGGATTTATTGCATGAAGTGGAGAACTTCCTTCACCTTGTTCAACAAGATGAATGGTTGTATCCACCCGCTAGTAACGCCAGGCGAGAAGAGGTGAACCTTCACATGGTGAAGGTATTGTTAAAGAAAGTTTTAGAAAAGGAAGTAGCTCAAATTAAAATCTTGTGGGCTCTTGAACGCTCCAAGAAAGAACAGGCCAGGAAAGAAATGGAGTTTGAACGCCTGAATTTAAATTGGATGAAAATCCAAGATAAATTCAGGCGGATGAAACATCCTGACTGGCTACCACCAACACTACCAACCAAGAAAAAAAGATCCACCACCTTCCTAAACTTTTTTACTAAATGTTGGAGGAAATAAAATTATTCCTCCAATGGTCCTTCTCAGGACCACCCTTTTTCAAGAAAGATTAATTCTATTCCCTCCCCCACACCCCACCCCACACTCCCTCCATGTTAAAACTCCCGTAAAGGTCTATAGTGCCCCCGCCATGTTAAACTCCCGTAAAGGTCTATAGTGCCCCCGCCATGTTAAACTTCCGTAAAGGTCTATAGTGCCCCCGCCATGTTAAACTCCCGTAAAGGTCTATAGTGCCCCCTTTTGGTCTATTTACCCCCCCCCCTCTACTACTGAGAGCACATGATTCAAGATAATCCTAGCGGTTTTCGAAAATGGAGAACATGTATTTATTGTTTTTTTTGACCGTGGTTTCTTTATAATGCATTGTACAACGTCTTTGTTACAACGCAGATCCGACAGTCCGCTTGTTATGTATGAAATTTATTACTTCGTCTTTTACTTCTCATTTTGAAGTAAAGTAATTGCTCAAATAAACTATACTGACATACTTTCTACGCAGTTTAGCTGGCCAATAGGTGCAATTCATCTTTAAAAGTGTATCCTAGCTATAGGATTGAGCAAATGGCAGTGCGAGAATTGGGAATGGAATTTCACGCTGAAGTTCTAAACGGTTAAGCTGCCAGCTAGGCTCTAATATACATGTTATTCTGTGATGCTCTACTATAAACAGCACATTTACAGTGTACAAAGTTCTAAAGTTGATTATGGAATGTTGAAACTTGACTTCCTCAGAATTACAAATTCTTTTTTGAAGTTATATTCAGATTTACGAGAATGGATACATTCGTGTTAAAAAGTGATGCATCTTCACTGTTATGGCTTAAACTGAAAGGTCTGCACTCAGATACGTGAAAAATGTAGTCGGATAGGGCTAAACCAACATCCATGACTTAAGAGTTAGTTATGTACGCTCTTAGGCTTTGATATATATGTACAATTTGATCTTATTATTTTCGTATAAAGGAGAGAGAGAGAGAGAGAGTGTGTGTGTGTGTGTGTGTGTGTGTGTGTGTTGTGCATTTGTCACGGTGAATGATTTTTAATTTCCGATCAACGGGACCGCCAAAGTGGTGGATATTCCGAGACGACCTCTTACAGGTGGCGCTCTAAAGAGAACGTCATATTACCGCGGCAATTGAGAAATACAGTGAATAGTACGGTATCAAAGTGAATTTTTTTAAAAAATCAGGAAATATTATGTAAAAGCAAGACATTTAATAACAAAATTTCAAAATAAATAAATTCATAAATTTAATCAAGATCTTAAAATGCCCGAGTTGTAGTAAATCCATTAAATAATTATGATTCATGATATTCTTAGGTTATATTATATTGAATATTTATAGTTTACCCCAACTCCCATAAACTTTAATTGTATGCCGCATTTCTAGAAAACACCTTTTATGAATATGAAGGGATGACAGGGTTCATTAACTTGCCTTTATGCTACTGATCTAAGAACCCACACTGAAACAAAACGAGTTTGACAATGCACTCTAAATCCCCCCCCCCTCCCAATTTAGATAACAGTCATGCCTGTATTGTTTAAATTGTGAAGCAGACAATTTGTTGACATGATTGAAAAGTACAAAAAAGGGACTGGAACTGGATACTGTATGAATGGGATTTGATCACGAGCTTAAATTTGTACATGTAAAGGAAATCTTCGATTTTGTTTACCCTGAATAGACTTATTCTTCAAATTTTAAATATTCACGGCTATGTGAACTTCTTGACATTATGTTTACATACAGGTTATTCAGATGTTACGCATGGTGACATCGCTGAACAAACATGTTTAAATGCCGCGGTAATAGGACGTACTACTTACTATTCAATGTAACATGTATAAATTCATTGTTATTTTTCATCCAAGTTACGTGAAATTTTCACTATCAACGGAAAAATACACGTATATCTCTAATGGTGGTAAATTAAGATTCACAAAAAAAAAGAGAAAAAAAAACAAAAAAAAAAAACAACGGTTTCCAAGATAATATTATGTATATGAGCACGCGGTTTTTAGTTTGCTTTCGGTGACTCATCAATTGGTATAGACGGATTTGAGGTTGTAAAGAACGCACAGACACACAGACGGACATTGAGCGACCACAATATGTCCTAAAATGTGCAAATGTAAAAAGAACAAGCCTTAAACTTGGTTGTTGGATTGTTAAATTATTGTATGTTGTACATTAATTAGAGACAGTCTAACTAATTTATATTTGATTTTTATGTGAATGGGTCAAGTTAAAGCTTTAAGCAACAACTTGTATTACTTTAGATGGGATAGATACGAGGTAAAATATGATAGAATTGTGTAAACCTGACAAGTAAATTTTACATTTCTCCCAAACAATTAATTTATATCATTGCCCATCGATCAAACAACGGGAATTAATCAATGATGCTATGACATCGTTTTCTGTTGTTGATATTGTGATATTGTATATCACCAAGCGGCGCTGGTGGATAGGGTTGGCACATCGCTGTTTAAATTTGTTTCTTATTATATCCAAAGACCTTCAATGCAAGTAACTTTGACAAAACAATTTTTATTTTTTATTTTTTTACAAGTGAGGTCTTTTTCATATTAAATGAATTCTTTTGAATATACGGCTTTTGGTTTAGGATCAGTAAGGAAACTATCCGTTTCTTGAATTTAAATTGAAAAACATTTTAGGTCCATAAAATAAAACCTATTTCTCCCGATTTTTTATGGTTTCGGTCAGTTGGTTTTATTAATTTTGATAAGATATTTTGATAGTTGAAGTAAATCTCTGATGCAATGTCTATAAAAGTTCCTAAAATAGTATAATAACATAGCAATATACTAAGGCTTACATTTACTCTAAATGTGTTATCCTTAGAAATTAATACCACTTTTATTTATTTATTTATTTATTTATTTATTTATTTATTTATTTATTTATTTATTTATTTATTTATTTATTGTTGTTGTTATTATTATTATTACGTCTTTTCCACCACATTTTCTTATAATGTAAATATATTCAGTTCAGCGCTTTTATGATTCTAGCTTGTATTATTAATAGAATTATCACCCACATATGTCTAACAGTGAACAGTTTAAAATCTGTGAAGTGCTATGAAAGTATACATGGAATTTGGGGAACTCATTCTGATGGCCACATACATCTCTTTGTTCTATTGATTAGTCCTTGCAAACTGCATAGACCCAGATCTGTCGGCTCATTATGCGACGGCAGATCTGGGTCTATGCAGTTTGCAGTTGGTATGAGATTGTTCGCGAGTATATACTTTACAATGGTTTGTCTCCATTGTTGACAAAGCGTTTTTCACTGTTACTACTGATTTATTCGATGCAAGTATATTTGGGCTGTTTTTATTTCTTTAACTTAAAAAGAACTACCTTATTGGACCGTCTTACGCGGCTTCATACAAGACAATTTGATTTTAATAGGAGAATAGTACACCGGGCACGCACGAAGCAAATAGAACAGCAAAAATAGATTTAAAACATAATGATATTAGATTTATCCAGCAATCCTAATTACTTTATTAAAGGAAAGCCAGAGAACTATTAGGTTCTTAAACACATGGGACTGCATAGTATCCCCTGTGCGAAATTCCTAAAGACCCCTCACCAATCCTATCTAGTTATCGCTAAATGGTACGTTTTTGTATTTGCTACAAGTAGGTGATAGTGATCACAGACACTTTTGTGCCATGAAATTTGATGTGTGTTTTCACATTTTAAATCACCAAAGGCAGAAGGAACAAGTAAGTAGAAAGAAGTGACATCCGTGTGCTTTTAATGTTCCGTTGAATATTTATTTTTTAAAATTATTTATATATCGCTCAGTTTTCTAGACACTCTTCCATGTATAAGCATGAAATCTAACGTGTGCATTCACCTTTGTTACTTATGTTAGCGTCCATATAAAGAAAATTGTGGTTGTAATGACCTACTTTTCTTACTGAAGTGACAGCTAAGTTTTTGGATTATGTACCGGCGACGCCAGGGAGACATTGCCTTCTTCAGAATTTCCGCTTCAATTTTTTATTAATTAAAAGCGTGAAAGAAGAGAAATATCTTTAATTTCGATTGAATTCATTGATGGGAAACTGTAACAACTCTTTCGTGCAGTTTCACTCGCGACCTCTCGTGATACTTTCTAAAGTACGAATATTATTCTTATCTCATTGAAATTTGATTTTTAGCTAACTTTTTCACCTATTTCTTACTCTTATGGATGGAAATAGATATTTGATGTATTCTTTTACCGAGCATGAAAAGTGAAAATGTATAGAGGCAAGCTTTCATCAAACTAATTATACCGATTTATAAAAATAAAAAAAACATTTAAATTTTAAATGCAGCATGTTCATCTGATATTTTCAATCACCAATTAAATTTTAATTTACATTATAAACAAAACACTTTTCTCACATATGTACTAGTAGTACAGAGTACATGGAAACAGTGGTTTAGTCCATGTTGCAAGGTCTGTGACAAATCGATATGCGTATTTCTACAAAAAACAATAATAAAAATAGTATCAAAAGTAAGATGTTTCAAAACTTTAATATAAGAAGCAAAATTGAGGTAACTACAATTATAATTTGATAACAAATTTAATGCCGTGATGACCAGAAATAATATACAAATCAGAATAAATATGAACAGATAAATATGCGATTAGAACTATGTTTGATAAGCATACATCTGAATCTAAAATTTTTAGACATAAAAGAAATCCTAGTATCATCAAAAAAAAACCTCAGTCATGACAAAATATAAACACTTGCACAATATTGTTATAGACAATAATTACTAAAAACAGACACACTTCTGTGATAAAAATATGACCTTATAAGAGAGACTATGGGTGAGGGAAACAAATGGTAAAACCATGTACCATGGTAAAACATGTACAAATGGTAAAACAAGTACCATGGTAAAACATGTACAAATGGTAAAACATGTAACAGATGGTAAAACATGTACAAACTTTAATCAGAGTGTTGCATCTGTTTAGAAGGGCCCTTATAAGAAAGGCCATTGTCTTTATGTACAATAATATTAATGGTCTACTATCGCCAAAAGACACGAGGAGTTTATTGGAAACAATTATGACGGCCTTGACTGTAAAATTCTGATAAATTAGCATACTTCGTACATACATGTTTTTTCTACCAGACTGGGAAGTTTAATAAACATTTTAAAAAAAACTGAATTGTAGTGACAACATTAAATAATGAAAACCAATATTTGTTGTAAAAAATGAATCTTATTTTAAAAAATCCTATTCATATTCTTTTAAAGTCAGGAATTATGCCTGGCATTAATGGTAATTATCTTCTAATCCTGTGGCGATGAAATCGGTCATTTTGATAACGCGTGCCTGAAATACTTGATAGGTACACGTTAAAGTAAGGAAACGATTGTCAAATACATGTATATGGAATATTATATGCATTTCGTACGTATTATTTTAATAGCTATATGATTTTCCTGCTTGTATAACAGTTTTTGATAACTAAATAATATCAGAATTGAATATTTAAAAGGTGTGCAAACATTGACTAGTAAATCTCTCAAAATATGTTTCTTCATTTCAACCAGACCATAAAAGATGTAAGTTTGGAATAGAAAAGTGAGCAATTGTACACGGTGAATCATCTTTCTTGCTTTTTCTTTAAGGAAGACCTTTTCAACAATATTTTGAATAATAACTTGTACAGGTTGTCTTTCATGCTTCTTTGTACTGAATGGGTTCATTTTAAATTTGTCAGTTGTCTTTTCTTAACCGATTATAAAATGTGTTTTAAAATATGCTTGTACTTCTGGGACTATACTCTACCATTCGAGCAAGTCGCCTTCATCAAGGGAAAGTTCGTCATCGGCCGTATGATAGTCGGCAGAAATAACGCTGGTCCGAACAGACGGTTTTCCATTGCGAGTCTTTAGTTTCATCTCCCTTGCTTTCACGTGTATGAAGCGTCTTATTCGCGACACTCTCATCAAAAGTCTTGGATTCACTTTCTGAAAGGGTCTTATTGCCACGAGTAGGAAGCTTCAGGGGGCTCAGAATCGTATGGAATGGTCCTAAGCGTCAGATTGGTGGTGCCTTTATTTTCTTCTCTGTTTCCTCACCATCGCAATCTCTATCGGGTGAGGGTTCAGATCGTCCAGGCTTAAAAGCAGCGAGTTCTTTCGCGCTATGATGGATGTTTTCGTAGTACACGACGTCGTTTGAAGCCATCAAAGTCGACTTCCCAGACCACCATTTCTGCTGTCAAACTGTTCAATTCTGTCAAACCGGTTGGCCCCATAGAATCTCTTTTGGCGTATTAGGATGGCGTGCTTTGGCAGAATTCTCCAGATGTTTTCAAGCGTACCTTCTATGTAGACAATCAATTCATATTTCTCGTTTGACAAATCTGCAGGCTTAACTCCCCAGAAGGGACTGTCTTCTGTAATCATATGCCGCAGAACCATTGGCCACATCAAAACCAACTTAATCGTTCATAGCATCTGTTTGAAATTTTACATTGCTTAGGTTAAAGAGGGTATAGAAAACCCTCATCTGTTACGAGGCGTTTCACCTACCACACCATGAACCGTTGCATTCAAAAGATGACTTTGTCGCATATCTCCTACCCGAATTTGCAGAACCAAGTTCCCCTCTTCTTGTGAGATACACGCATTCTTGCTAAATTTCAAGGTGTTTCGCCTTCCTTTAGGTTGAGCAAACTTCACGAATATAAAACCAAGCAGAAAGCTTTCCAGAAGACGTTCAATTGTGACTTGCAAAAAAACCAATAGGAGAGTACCATCACAGTCTGTGTTCGGGGTAAACAAAGCCATATCCGATCGAGGTCTGTGTCTCGATGGCAAATAGCAAACATGTCTCAAAATTCTTTATTCCACTAATGCATGCATTCCAGTTTGGATTACTCAATATTGGAGCTTCGAAGTCACCGTGGTTGTAGCACATGAGCCACCAAAGGACGGAAAAGATCACGAAGCATAATCAGAAAGGAGTTGAAAAAGAATGCAAGGGGCGTACCGCCATTTTAGATCTATCAAACTGATGTAAAGGTCAGATAGAAACATATGTCTGTGGCCAACGAGTCCAGTATAACGTACCGCGATAGTTCCACTTTTCGTGATCAGAGCTTGACGTTTGTCTTCAGTCTTTCAGCTTGCTGACGAAATGTACGTCGCAAGAAATCTAGAAATGGAGCACTGCTTTTCTTCTTAGGTGTGTCGTCATCCGCATAGAGATAAATGGAACCAACCACCTGCTCAACTTTCTCGCTCATTGTTGAAATCAATTAATTCTTTAAATGATTTTCGTCAATAATTTTTCAATTAAACTTGGTTTTTAGTTTCTAAACTGTTACTCTAAGTAAGACCTGGACGTTAAGCACCAACCAGTTATCACTGGCTAAATTGACTATTTCGTCAACCGCGTTACACTCTGGTTAAATCTCAACTCATTTCTTGCATTTAGAATCAGTTTCATAACAAGCTGGAAAGATTTTACTGGGCATGCGCACTTTAGCTTCAAAATAAGGCTCCAGTGGGTGATATAGATCTTTAATCATAAACATTAACAAGAATATCTCTTGCATTAACAATGCCAGGCATCGTATATGGAACGCTTTTCTTGACATGAATTTGATAATCAAACATAGTTTTAGATGAAATTTTTTTTTTAAAAAAAACGGACATGAGAAATTTAAATTTAAGAGCCCAA